>CAAKHB010002926.1:86456-163242 GCA_901007665.1 Aeoliscus strigatus | reverse complement strand
GGGGGGGGGGGGGGGGGGGGGGGTCTCAGCAGGTAACTACAATTGCAAATATAATGGAAAATTAATGTCTTCCAACTGAGAAATCGCACTAACTTCATTGAGATCGTTGGCGCGGGTAAACAGCAATAAAACATGTGATCTGCAGCGCTCCTGGAAGTTCAGGCATTTGAGAGAAAGATAGGGAAAGATAGGGAAAATAATGGGAATTTAATCAAATGGATCTCATGGGCTCATTTTTGAAAACAATCAGCAGCTTGAATGAACTGATATCGAGTTCGACGTACTCACTAAACACAAGTGGTGGAGAGTAAGGACAGCTTCAGCAAGCTCCAGGGAGCAAATAAATCAATGTTTAATTGCTTCGGTGGGTCTTGCTGGTCCTGAGGAGTCGCCGACCTGCAGGTTTCCCGTGTTTCACTGCTCTTAATCCAAACAAGAGTCCTGAGATGAGGAGTGTTGGAACATCACTGCTACGTCAGGGTGATGCCACATCACAAATGACTGCTCCCACCGAAACACATCAACACCATGTGTCTAGTTTCAGCAGCTGAGCAAAACCACAACAACAACAAAAAAAAAACTATGGTTGCTTTCATCTTCCCAAACAAATTAGGCAACCTGAGCAAATAGGAGCAAGGAGAGAAAAGTCCTCTGCATGTTCATACAAAGGCCCCTGAGTTTGAGCCAGCAGAAGCAGCTACGGCAGGCGGGCGCGAGGAGAGAGGGGGCTGATCACAGGAAAATTAAACGGCACTCAACCTTGTAAACAAATATTTCAACAACGGTAAACAGAATGCAGTGTGGCGCTGCTGTGCTGTGAAACAAGCCGGCTGTGTTTGGGATGAGAAGAACAAAAGAGACAAAAGGAGGAGCTATTAAAAAAATGGAAAGGCTTTCAGCTCCTCACTGCCCTCATGAATTATCTTCCCTTTCCCACCTTGAGCTGTCACATGTCGCATTTGTCAGGAATATTTACCCCAACATGCTTTTTTCTCACCAATTTGTGTCTCTGTTGAAAGTCGCTCAGCACTTGATGCTTTTCAACAAACGCTGCCCTTGTTGGCATGGCAACAGGATCCAGTATCTTTCCCAAACCAGTGGATGACCATGTGCTTCCTCCCATTCCTCTGCTCTCTGACTGTCGTCTCCTCCATCGATCACATCTGCTCTCACCCCGTTCCTTATCCTCCATCATCCCTCGCTCCTGGAAGGGATCCGACCAAAACCACAACGCTCGACAATCAACAGTCAGTGGAGATTTGTTCTTGAAAATGTGCATTCGAGTGAAGGAGCTGACTATTAAATGTGACTTTGAACGAGCAATAGAGGTTTCCTGGGTTCATCACTGTCGAGAGAAAGAAACATATGCAATACATCTTCCTGCTGCCTTTCTGTGGGTAAATCATTTCAATTTGAGAACCATAGTCGTATCCTCACGTTATTACATTACCGTCAGAAAGATGGAAAATACATTTTAAAAGTCAAACTCCGGGGAATGGCATTTGAACATGCGCTTTTAGTGAAACACAGTCAAATAGAGATGTGGGAATATATGAACCACATCTATTTCTCCGGCAATCCAAAATAACAAGAGGAGCAGATTGAAGCCACCTGTTTCCCTGAGGAGCTCTCTGGAGACCAACACAAGCCTCAAGTGCAAGAAGTTCATGTTATCTCACAGCCACAGCTGACATCTGTGTGTGTGTGTGTGTGCGTTCATCACGCTTCAATCAGTCTTAACAGCTCACAGCTCCATCATCGTGGAGCATCAGAGGACGTTCCATTAGGGAACCTGACGGTGACCAGACAGTGACAGCAGGAGATTCTGGATTCATTTAGCTGCACTCACACCTGTAGGACCAGAACGTATGAGAGGTAGATGAACTTCAACTGTCGGGCAGGTCTGTCATGTAGACAGATGGACAAGAAAATATGTGTAATGAAGGCAATGAAACTTAGACCCCCCCCCCAGTCAGACCGATAGGACCAAAGGACGTCTCTGATTGGATGTTAAGTCCTATCGCAGCCCTTCCCCTCTGATTCCCCTCGAAACAGAATGTTGGGTCACAATGTTCCAGTGCTGCTTTACTACCGATAATTGTTTTGGTTTCCCCACTGTTACGCAACAAACACTCTTGTAGGGTGCCAGGTTCTGGACCTTGCTGAGCTCCTTCTTGACCAACGAATGATTTCGTCCTTTCAGCAAAACCCCCAGTAAATGACTTTGTCCAGTTGTGTTGATGTCTAATCACTATGTTCCAACACATCTGAGTATCGAAAGATGGGGTCAACGACCTTTATGAAACTCCCGGCTTATGCAACACTACAACATAGTGCTACTTTTAGAACAACTACCTGGTGACCCCCGATCTGGTGATGTCACTACTTTACATTATATACAGTACGTCTGGTGAGAGGGCGGAATATAGGGTGGCGAAAGCTGATACTTTCTAGATCCTTTATCATCACCCCCCAACACTGGTGCGTGTGAAAACTAGAAAGCCTCTGTCTTTCTGTCATCACCAGATATTTCCCCCTTGCCCCAGCCATACACAATGTCATATAGTTGATATTTTCTTGTCCAAATGGGTTCCATGGAATCAGATGTGTCCTCAGGCGGCATGGAGTGTTTAGACAGAACATAAAACTGGACAAATCATTCACTGACGGGAAAGGAGCTCAGCCACGTCCAGGACCTGGCACTCTACAAGAGTGTTGTGCAACAGTGGGGAAACCAAGACAATTCTCGTAAATGAAGCAGCACTGGAACATTCTGACAACGATATACCCAAACATGGTGAGAAAAAATGCTCAGTGCATAAAAGTATTTACAACGTTTTTAATACGTGGTCTGTTTGCATTCTTCCCACAGTGTTTGCCAAGGGAATCAAATCCAATCCAATTCTGGCTGCTGCCACAGCACTGCTGCTCCTAATTAGCAAAAACACTGTTCATTTAATGAGCCAGTTTGCTGACATTGGGCCATTTGATGCCACCGAGTTGTCTGACATCTACCAGCAGCCGAGACATGAAACGACTAGCTGCTGCCTATTATTGTTGCCGATGGGTTGCCGATAGAAGGGCAGTCTGAAACTTTCAGAGCATGAAGCACTGGAGATGGCTGAAGGGACGAGGGTGGGTGCAGTCGGTAATACCCATGTGTTTGTATGCAAACGAGTCCCACTGTCACTGCCTTCGGCCCTCTGGTACCGCACACACACTGCAAACGAGGGGTAAATATTGCCATCGCCACCGCCGTCGTTTGGTTCCTGCCACGGCATTGTGGGATTTCTTAATCAGATAGGGCTGTTATGCTCAGCTCCACTGATCCCATCTGTCATGACTTCATCGGCTGATTCGCCGTGCTGTTTCAAGCCCCATGACAGCTCTTTAAGGGAAACACTCAATCTGTTTTTTGTTTTTTTTTTGGCCTTTGTTTTTGCATCCTTTGCATATTTTTTTCTTTAAAAGGAAAGAAAAAAAAAATGAGAATAGGTGGCTCACAGCAGGTGGACCCAGGGGGCAGGCGGCCCAGGTCGGCCGATGTGTGATCCCACCCTCCTCCACCTCCAAACCTCCACCTCCAAAGAGGGATCTGGCAGGAGATCAGACCTGCTTAGTGCTGCCTTACTAACCGGCTATTTGGCTTCATAGCCTCCACCGCAGCGTTTCTAACAGTGTCTGGGGCTGGACAGGTGCCTGTGGCCCTGGATGCACAAGAGAGACACCCCTCACCGTGGTCTATACTGTGGGTAGAAGCAGAAAGGGACACAAATATTGGACCAGAGGGATGCACAGTGAGATAATACGGTCGTGTTTCTCACCATACATAATTTAGTACAGTGTGTGTAAGAGTAAAAACAGCAAGGCCATGAATGATTAGCACACAGTATTGTACAAATCGTGCTGAGGATTAGCGCCCTAATCCATGATACTCTATGAATGCTAATGTAGTGGCTTGTGGCACAGAGAAGTCAAATCCGCTGCGGTCCTTCACTTTTCTCCTTCACTTCTATTGTAACGGCATAAAATAAAATAAAAAGACTTTGCTGATCCACAAGAGTGATCGAATTAGCACATCGTCGGTATTATCTGAAGACCAGGTCCGCAAGCATCAGGACTCGCATGCTTCAGCTTCAAAAGCTCAAAATTTGATGTTTCGTGTGTTGGATTTCAGTCCAGGTTTTTGCTGGGGGCACATTCAGGAACCCCATTCTGAAGACGAGTCATTGGCACTATCAGAGACATCCTGCAGCAAATAAAGGCCACGAGGTTGTTGAACTGAGGAAAAAACACGCAAAGGCGATTGAAAAAACATGTAGGTGGTGGACAGGACACGATTCAGGGAAACACGAAGGGAAGGGAAGCAACTAATGGGGTCTGATCAGAGGTGCTTGCATTCTTCACTCAGATTCAACTTCATTACAATAGTCAGATTCATGCAAGACAAACCTTGCTGCCCAGGAATTGTTCTTAGAGGCAAGTGTTTGAATAATGCAACATGGACATCGTATTCTGTAGGCGTCTTCCTCTCTCTTATGGGTTTGACATGGTGTTCTCCATGAGCAAGGAAGTAAACATGAGGCATAAATGCATAAAAACTAAAGTAATAAGCCTACTTTGACAAGAAAAAAATGGGAAAAGTGCAAAATAATCCACTAATGAGGACAAGATACTGTGACGTTTCACATCTAATTAGACAGCAGAACCTGGGCTAAGAGACCATGTATGATTTGTACATCTATACACCAAGCAGAGACCTTGGTGATTGTAATTCATGCCTAAAGGATGCAACAGAAACTGTGATGAAACAGGATTGATGCAGGCTTTGTTGAAATACATCGACTTTTCAAAAAAAAAAAAAAAAGTGTCAGGAACCAAAGCAGATCATTTGAGCCGCATCACAAACACTGAAATGCCTTGTCGTCATTTCTGTCTGCACAAACAGAAGGTGTTTCTCTCCTGAGCACCTTCCGCTTCCGTCTGCTCCTCCGAAGCCAGGAAGGGAGCTTACGGAGGAGTGAGTGATCAGTGTCACCATCACGCCATTTCCATGATCAACGGTGCCTCTCGAGGCTGCGACCAGCCGATCTGGGTACTCTGCACATCTGAACAGGCGCCATCTGCCAGCGCCATCCTTGAGGCACGACGGCAAGCTGGAACGCCGACGTTCTGCTGGTGCGGCGGAGGATATGAGCGCAAATGTGTGCGCACGCGTCACCGTGAGTTACTGGGCGCACTTCTACATATTAATGAGCATCTGTGGCTGACGGGGAGCTCTCTCGTTGAAATGCTTTTATATCGGAGCAGAAAAATGCAACAGGTGTGTGTGTTGTGATAATTATTCTAAAGGAGCCAAAGATCCTGGAGGGGAAATTAACAATTAAACATACAAGGTTCAACTGCAAAAGAACACAAAGCGATGGAGTTGGGGCGATGCAGTGTGTGTGTGTGTGTGTGTGTGTGTGTGTGTGTATTTGCTAAACCTGAAGCTACAAATGAGTTTTACACAGGAAACCTTTCAAGTCACAACAAGAAAACACAGGTTGCGTGGCTCAATCAAATTAGAAGACATTTATCAAATGACACCAGGACTTGTTTTGAGGGTCTCGGTTTTCCGCTAGCATGCAAACTGTGTGTACATGTGTGTGTGTGTGTGTGGGCGTGTGCAGGCACATGTGTGGCCTCCCGTCTCCTTATCTCCTTCTGCCAGGCCACTCCGTCGGCACACACGCGAAGGAGCCCCTAGTTGTCATTCATGGCGTCACACATCCTCAAAAAATGTCACCATAAGGGAGGGAGACAAAGCGGGAAATACATCCAGAGAAAAGCAGAGAGTGGTTTGTAGGTCTGAAGCCAAACAAAACCGCCAGTTACCTCGGTGGGTTTTCTTATCTCCCCCATGTGTCTGATCCTTCCTGCAGTGTGCGCACACAAACGGGACAAGTGCGCCACACTAAATAAACACAACGTTCTCCCAGAACTGACTTACTTAAAGGTTTCGCAGGCTGAAACTGAAACGCTTCAAGACTTCTTAGGACGAGGTGACGAGAAGTCGATAAAAAATGCCAAAAGACCAAAAATGTGTGTTTTGAGTTTTGACAGGCAGGTCATTAAAGAGCCAAAACGTCCAAACTCTATTTAGTTATTAGCTGCAGTATTTGTCCCATGAAAGAACGACTCATGTTGCTCTGGACCGCAGTGATCTTCTCTAGTACATGTTAGTCAGTGGGAAAAACTGCCAACATATTCTTTCACTTAAAAAATCCTTCAAATCCCTCAACAGGAAAAAAAGAAAAGCTATTTCAATGCAGCAGCTCAGTAAGAGGCAAACTGCAGGACAGGATTAATTGTTGGCCACTTGCCTACAGTGTGTGGAATGTGAGGACAGATTCTCACAGTTCCAATGTTCGTGATGCTAAAGCTAAAGGGCTAAGATGCTATGCAGAGGCACTGCAGGACACACGGCCTCTGAGTGATGATATTACGTGTACGTTCAAACTGGAAATGTAATCCAGTGCAGGCATGTGATCAAAGTAGACAGGACTCCATCTAAGTCCATGTTTATCTGGTTTTTGTGCTAGCGGCAGAGCACACGTGCTCTTTTCAAAGCGCGCTGTGCGACTACCGTACTGTGGCAGCTGACAGCTCGCCCAGGAAACAGTGACGAGCGGCTGGCGTAAGAAATAATGACTGCCATCCATTCCAAATGTCAGGACAAGTGGCGTCAACAGGCCGAGAAAGGTGAGAAAAAAAAAACAACAAAAAAAGCCCATATGCTGGCACACAGAGGCAGGGATTTATATCCCTGTTAATTTGTGTATGCAGGTGCTCTGCCACACACTAATCGAACACAATGCAGGGAAAACCTCAGTGTTTTTATCTGCTGGAATGATCTTTCACATCATATGAGCACTATTTAGGAATAAAATCCTGGAGAGACCATTTTTTTATTTGATTTTTTGTGTTTTTATTATTATTTGTTAAATATTAGCATTCATATGATTAGAATCATTATTGCCATTATTGTTATTATTTATTTTATTCTTTTTTTTGTTTCATTGGGCTATCTGGTTGTTTTCTTTCTACTACTATAAAACACGGGACAAGTTCCATGTTCAGTTTCACTTCCATTACTCCGTCTCTGCGTCCTTTCTCCTTTCAACAATCCCACAGAGGACACAGGCCGATGGTGACATGTACCTGTGTGAGGAGAATCTTGGAGGGAAACTAACGCCGTGCTGGTTCATTGCAGTCACACGGTGTGAACAGAACAGTTTTTCCTAATGATGGATTCCAGAAAGCGACACAGTGGCAGGGACATGCCGCTGTCAGACAGGGGAGCGATCACACATCTGCGATGGCAGAATGAATCCTCAGGCACAGGACCTGCTGCGGTGTCAGGCGGAAGATTTGGTCTGATCTGTGCCGGGGTGATGAGTCGTTATTACACTGGTGGAGCAGCTCCTCCTGCAAAACCGACACCTCTGCCTTCAGCTCTCATCCCTCAGTCTGCGCCATCTTTGGAACGAGTGGATCAAGTGCTACTGAACCTGCCAAAATTTGGGCTAAATGTGCATTTATCCATAAATTAAAACTTTGTCTCTCTCACTTTTCGAGATGGTGGCGGACAACAGCGACATGACGGGGGATACCACCCAACGATGGTATCCCGGCGGCACATTTTCAGGCGTTGATGTTGTGGCGTACGTTTGGTGCTTGCGTGTGATAAATTGACGTCTTCACTGTACAAGATTGAGGCTGAAGATGTGAGGTCCTTGGCTTGATGTGTTGTAAATATTCACAAAACGCAGCAGCATTTCACCTTTAAAAAACAGTAGAAGAAGAATGTGAAATCTGTTTTTTTGGGAGGGGCGGTGGTGCCAAGACGACAGCTAGTGACACAATACCACCAGAAACAGTTAAATAACTATAACAATAACTGTATTAGCTGCTAACAGCATAATCCAAGTGCAATAGCCTTGTTTCAACCTGTAGAGGGCGCCATTGTTTATATGTACTCGAACATGTAAAAACGTCAAGTTCCGAAAACTAACAGCACTATCAATAAATGCACAAAAGTTGTTTTTTTTTCTAGCAGAAAACAGTTTGACGTGTTTTTTTTTTTTGAGCCGTCTCATTGTTTGCCAATCACCTAAACTGTGACAGCCAGACAGTTTCATAATGAGTCCAACACTCATCTCGCTTTCTGATACTTACATGAATTTTATGTTGTACTTTGCAAAGCACACCCCTCCACACACACACACACACACAGGTATATGACAAGATATAATCAAAGATTACCGGATGAAATGTCAATGCCTCTGTGCGCGAGTCGGTGGGTGGGTGGGGGACTTCAACAGACACTGCAATTAAAATGGAAGTGAAAAGAGATGCAGATATATTCACTCTGCTGAATAATGATACGAATATGGATGAGTTTCTGTGCTCACATAGCCATCAACAAAGGAACAAGCACATGCTTTGAAAATAAGTGTCGATAAGTAACAGCGCAGACACCGTGGGTGTCTTACACTTTCACATTTGGAGGCATTAGAACAAGCCACAAAAACACTTTGAAGACGCAGGAGAGAATGCATGCATTAATTTGCCTAGGAGGTGATTTCTCTATTCAGGGGCGAAGTGTGGGCTGATTGCTGCGATGAATAATCAAGTCTCTGACATCAAATTATACGTGTGGGGTTCTTCATAATGATGATTTTGATCAAGGTTTATGCACATATGATTGACTTCATACTCCCTCAACAGCCTGTTGCACATTCATACCAGAGAAGGTGTTCGAGGTAACGCTGTAATTGGAGCAATTGCCGCCATCACCTACAGCTCAAGCAGGATGTGATTTAAAAGAAGCGGCTGATTGGAGACGTGTGTGACTCGCTTCACTCTTTGTATTAGTGTCCGCTAGGAATTGATTGACCAGAGTGAGGATCCTAACATAAGAGGCTCTGAAAATAAATGATGGGATTGGCGTTCAGTACCCACTGAAGACATTTGTTTCAAAGTTGCACATGTTAAAAGAGGGTTTTTTTTTTTAGTTTTTTTACAGTTTTATAAAAACTCTGTCTACAAAACAACAACCTGTCTGAGACCCAACTCCATGGAACTCAGTGCACCCTCCGTTCTCATGCCTGACTTTGGATTATGTTTCAGTACAATGGCATGTCTTTGTCATTTCAGACACTCTTCAACTAAACTTATCTGGCGTTAGCAGCAAAGCAAAATGGAAACTGTGTGTGTCTGTGTGTGCGCGTCGTCGGCTTGATGCCTAGTGAAACTTTAAAATATCCTTTTCTTTCCTCTCTTCCTGGAGGCTGTGTAAAGGTGCAGGGACCTGAATCTGCCAGAGTAGAAGGACATGATAGTTTAGAGCCCATTAGACAACAGAACATGGTCATCAGAACAGAAGAACCCGCGAGCTTCAGTCCATTTGTGTGGCTGTAATAGGAATGTCAGAGAGGAAATTGTAAGAATTAGTTGTACTCCAGTCTATATCTTGAATGGAAGCTTTGAATGTCACACACCTACACACCTGACTGCTTCATGACTCAGCAGAGGGACTTTCAGGTCATATAAAAGCAGCGGCCAAATCTAATGGAGCACCACTGAGCTCAAAAAGGCAGAGCATTGTGTGATTCAGCCCTAGTAAAACGCTAAATGTGCTCAGGAATTGAGGCTAATGAACCCAGAGGCTCTGGCCTACACCTTGTTTTTGCCTTTTTCACTCTTCACTCTCCACAAAACGCCAGCCCAGACATCTCCAATCGCACATGATGCCGACTAACTGTTGCGTTCGAAGGAAACGGTGCTACTCTTATTACGCGGCAGACAATTCACACGGGAGACGACAAGCTGAGTCACGTCTATTAAGACTCGGCTGCGTGAGCGGTGCTGCTGTTACTTTTGGGGATTGAGCTCCTCTAATCTCTACTGCCGAGGGAAGTTTGGCAGCTGTGGAGTGGATGCGTTCGATTCACGCTAATGGATGCTAATAGCACAGTTATTATAGAAGGGGTAAAAAGCAGGAGGGCAGAGAGGCCGGGGGCCGCTAACAATTAGGCAGAGAAATCACACTCAAAGTGACGTTCTGGGCATCTTCAGCTAAAACTGCTGTGGCTGTGAACGCAGGTGAGTAGTCTCTTTGGGGACTTTGGGACTGTTTAATGGGCTAACGTGGCTGCTAATGATGAGCTAGCCATCACACTTTCCTGTTCTGCTCAGAATCAAGAGCGAGGGAGGCGACTGCCAAGACGATTTTGAAGAGGAGGAAGAGCCACAGCGCTGATTCCTGCGGGTGAAAGGGATGGATGAAGTTCCATGAGTTCCATGTCTCAAATAGCATATGTATGTTCGCAACCTTCTTCTACATTATGCACCCTACGTACTTACTTGCAAAGAGCACAGATGTTGACTGACTAGTACTGTCTCAAATCAAGCAGCGCTGTCAAGAAATGACGGGAAAACGAAACTTACTGACGTTAAGCTAGCTGCTGCATTTTGCAAATATTTACAACACATGAAGCCTCAGACTGTCCACCACCATCTCCAAAAGTCAAAGGTCGTCATTTCAACTTCACTAAGATGGCGGCTGTCGAGGGTGGAAAGTGTCCATTGATCCACACTTAACTTTTCATCCGTTTGAGCGTACGTGTCGAGTGCGCGGAATACACTACATTTTCACATACTCAGTACTCAGAACGTCAGTGTGTACGCACTGATGTTCTCAAAACACTACGTGTAAGTACAGAAGTAGACGATTTGGGACACACTCACGGGATATTTGAGCTGCATGTTCCAGGCAGACGAGGCCTTGTGGTCAGAACTTTCATTAACGCATCAGACACTGAACTTGTCCGTGTGCGGCAGAAAGCTGCAGCGAGGACGGTTCACAGACATGGACAGCAGCTATTTTGGGTCAGAGTGGAAAAATTCCACCTGTGGCTTTGCTGTTTTTGGCTTTTTACTTTTACTGTAGTTTTACTATTTTGTGCACCTTGAGGGAGTGAAGAAACTCTGTCAAAGGCCGTAAAAGGAGACGTTGCAGTATTTGCATTGTCTGACTGTGTATTTATAAACCTTCAAAGTTTTTGGAGCTGCGTTCAAACATAAAACGTCATTTCAAGGATGCTTGACGTGGAAACGTGGTGAAATGTGCTTTTGACCAGGACAACAATGAAACGCTGCTGTTTTATTTACCTGTCCGGCTGCTTAGAATGAGATAGGTTGGGTGAGATGAGGGGGCTGATGAGAACGCCCTCTTAACAACCCCCCTGGAGCTTGGGGGACCCTGACATCGTCTGACAACGTCAGGGTCATGACACTGAACGTGCACCGCCTAGAAGATGGAGGAAACTGTGACTTGGTTCACTATCCTAGTCATCAGTGAGCTAACATTTACAACAAGCCACAGAAACGGAACACACACGCTGTGATTCCTGTGGCCTTAACGCGGCAACCTGCTCCGCTGACCTCATTTGTGGATCCACACTGTGTAATGTGCGGCTGCCCCACCGAATTGGGGCCCTTCTCATTAAATCGGGAGGTTTTACGCTGAAATTGAGTGCGACTCAGTGAAGCTCTGATTCGATCTACCCCTCTGCTGAGTCTGCGTGTGAGCAGAAGAGATACTGGATGGCTTTGTTCAGGGACTGACAACGGTTTTGTTTTCTGTTAAAAGGCGCTAATAAGACAGATCAGGAGGCAGCCTGACAGCAAATCAGGCGTGCTGTTACCCAATCACAGCTGTCTTTATCACTGAGAAAAAAAAAAAAAAAACACATGGAGTGAAAAACTTTTTTCTGGGCTTGCATAAACAGAGCAATTATCTGGGTAAATAACTATTCACAGTGTGTGCGAATGTTGATTACAGCTTCCCCTTGTGCGTAATCGCAGGGAGACATTCGCTCATCAAATATGGATGAAATGAATCCTGACGCTTTCTGTGATGACACTTCACCACGACCCTGGGTAAACAATACGGGCAGGAGGCAGAGAGGTGATAATGGTGACTGTCGCCGCGCTCCGAGCAGGTAAACACGGGACGGAATGATAAACGGCGAGTGAGTGCACCAAATAGTTAATGATAAACAATGCGTTGTGTGAAGATGGAGTGATCAGATGTTACGAAGGCAAAGGGAACATGTCCGATGCAACATGTCCACTACACCCAGACTAACCCGATCTAGACTTGATCCAGGCTGGGGTTCATCTCTGAACTCAACGAATAATGTGCCAAGTGGGAACAAAGGCGACGAGAGGCGTTTTAAATGAGATTTGATTCTAATGAGCAGGATTAAAGCAACAGGAGCAAAAATACTGAGCAGAAAAAAGGTAAGAGGTAAGTAAGTGTGAGTGTGTGTGTGTGTGTGTGTGTGTGTTGGGGGGATGTGGGGGGTTAGCATGGCTGCCACGTCCTGACTCTGACAACTAATTTGCCCTAACATTTCAGCAAAAAGGTCAGACAACTCTCTGGCCAAGTTTATGAATAGTGCATGGGGGCTTGGGCTGACGGGGGGGAGCATCACTGAACAAAGCAGGTAGAAGGTCTCTTCATTGACTCAGAGGGGGAGAGGGGCTGAGCGTGTCACGGTGCAGATGGGAGCTGCTCTCCTCCAAATCAGCAGCGCAGATCTGACCTTTTCTTATTCACTCACTGCATGCTCACGAGTAGCTGCTGGTAGAAAAGTTATATACTGTATGTTGTGGTAAGACGCTGGGTGGGGTGGGGGGGGCGAGAGAGTGTTTCCCTGACCAAATCACTAATACTACAGTTACAACTGTATCTGTGACCCATTTTAACGAGTTGACGATTGCTACACCATGAACATAAATAATTGAATTTAATGTTGAAACACATTCGCTAACTTGTAATTCAACATCATCTCCGCTAACTGTGGACCACTACTGACCACTACTACTACACAAAACATCAAGTAGGTACTGTGTGACTGTGTACTACGCTGCCCTCTATCTGTCTGGAGGGGAAGGTCAAAGCTTACATATAGCACCTTTAAGCAAAAAACACAAAAACCATCAGATAGAGTCGTTACAAGACGGACGTTCCAATCCTGACAGAATCAGACCTTTGGTTCTGTACACCAAGTAATGGGTTATTCACAAGGACAAATGACCACAGCAGGTATATAAACTTTTTTTTTTCTCAGTGTGCGTTCACAACAAACTTCACAGACAGATTTACAGTTCATGACAGTTCATGTCCGCCCTCTGAACAGTCTGTAAGTGGTTGTCGACAGAGACATGAGACCCTGCCGGTGTATTTACCAACCCCCCCTACAACCAGACTGACCTCATGAGTCAGCGTCTCTCTCTCTCTCTCTCTCTCTCTCTCTCTCTCTCTCTCTCTCTCTATGCGCGTGTCACGACCTTCATCTGCTGACCTTTGAAAAATACATTTCAGGATGAAGTTGAGGTGAATTATTGTTTAAAAAGTAATTACCCTCCTCATCTGAGCTGTGATATTGATGAATTACATGGCACTGACATGTTACCGAGGACTATTATGCGATTTCTTGAGCTGCTTCTTGTTCAGGCTTCACCCTTTCAGATGATGTGATGTATCCACCTCCTCCGATGCGCTGACATATTCCTCAAGATCCCTGTCACCTGGTGAAAGCACTGAACTTTGCCTCCTTTGATCAGAGTACGCCTTCCCTCTTGTTAGAAGCTTTTGGGTGTTTTTTGAAAGCGATGCCACACACTTCTCTCCTCTGCTTTTTTTTTCAACATTTTCCTGTTGTGTTCCCATGTATGTGTCCGTTTTAAACTATTCCATACTATTGTGCTGTGTTTGAGCGTGGTGGAATGGAACCTTTGGTAAACTGACATCCACTGACAGCTGCATTAAATGTGTAAATGCTTCCACACAACGTAGACAATTCAGAAACAGAATTTTAAAAAAACAACAACCGATATGCTTGCAGATTGGAAAAGAAAACGGTAAACAGTCAAGCCACTGTAAAGAAATCTAATTTTTAATTTCAGCAGAGGACAGTCTTACATACATAAACATTCTATTTATGGAACTATGGAGCTCATCCATCTCAGCCAATGTATTGATCTCAGTTGCTTTGGACCATTTCTCTCTGCAGCGCCTTTGTACCTGAGACAATTGGGCCCAAACAGGCTGCTGATGAATGTGGGACTGATCAAGAGTTTGGCTCTTCTGGAGAATCCATCGCAGAGGAAAACATGTTTGCTTTGGACTGAAAGTAACGTCTGTCACCCACAAGAGAGAGAAAACCGTGGGAGCCTCCCTCCGCCTAGTCAAATGGAGGGGAGTGCTTTTATTTCCTCGGTGCTGGCTGATGGCTGGCGGACGGGCAGGAAATGGACTTTTCACCGGGCTCAGCTCAAACACAATCTCTAACAGTGTCACCTGGTCGGCACGGACTCTTAGTTTTGCAGTTGGTGGCATTTCAAGGGATAATTGAATTTAGAAAAAAAAAAAGGTTGCATGCACACTGCGAACACTCATGAGAGAGAGGGAGGAAAAATAAAAAGCAGTGACTCTTGACTTGAGCCGCAGACAGATCTGGGTATGAAAGTGACAGTGGGTGTCAGGTGGAAAATAGGAGTCTTCCACATGTACCACACTCTGACACACACGCCAATGGATGATTACTTTAACATAAAAGCTGAATGAGTCCCATTTGTTTATTATTATTATTTGTATTTATTCAGTTATTAAACCTAACGTGGGCGCTATAGGGGAGGCTAGAGGCTGTGATCATGTGGAAGCCACAGACTCCTGCAGTTTCTACGGTAACCGACACCCTCGCACTGATTTCAAGTCTCTCTTTCGTTGTGCTCTATTCTTTTTCATGGAATTACACACGTAATAAACATGTCACCAGCCAGGAAATTATGGACAGGGCACATTCAATTAATTTTTCACTAATCATATTATTTTCCAGTAGAATTTACGCAGCAGGCTGAGGTCTTGCTGTGTGAAGTATTGAATGTTGCAGTGAGAACCGGTAAATTAGCAGAGGTTGACCTCTTTGTATTCTTCTGGTCCACTCTGTGCCGCGTTTAATCACCCAGCTTCTCATGCAGGCGTAGCACCGAGCCTCTTAACCACTGCCTGAGCATTTATCTGCCAGAGGAGGGAATAAGAAACGGGAGAGAGCGGAGGTGCCATGGGGATGATGAGAAGACAAAATGGGACGCGACAAAGGTGAAGCTGAAGATAGTTGTAGAGGTGGAGAAGAGAGGACCAAAAATGATGGAGCACTAGATGGAACGGAAGAGAACATGATCACGTAACACCACATCCCTGACACGGCATAAATTAGTTGGACTAGACAGGAAACAAGGGATGAGGCCATATCAAGTCCAAACACCCGATAACCTCACCGGTCCTCTGAGAAATGCTCAAAAGACCATGTTTCTACTCTTCTTACAAAAGCAGCAAAGGCACAGAGGCGCGCTACAAATTGCCTTTTTAGGCCACAGGAGGACTTCGAAGGCATCTGCGACGTGGCTCCCAGAGCTCATTGAAATAAACGCTGAACAGACACCTTCCATGTGGGGAAACGATTCTATTGCTGACGGCTGCTGCTCCAAACTGAATCCAAAGGAGATCAGAAGTAACTGAAGAACACGGAATAACAAAGCGAAAGATGTAACGTCGTATAGAGACTGTTACACACACACACACACACCATCCAATCCATTTCACCATAGCGACCAGCATCACTTGAGGACACCCATGTTGACACTGCAGCATCTGCAGTTGCTCACTGTTGGACGCCCACTTCGTCCCTTCAGACTCTTTCTTTTCTATTTCTCCATCCTGAAGCAAAGAAATACAAGATAAAAAAAAAGAAGCTGTGAGCTGTGTGGGGTGAAATGGATGTCTGATGAGAACAAGCATGGCCGGACTGTGGCTCAGGCAGGACCTGAGGACAGCTAATCTCACCACAACATCTGGCAGAGGCTGGTTACAGGCGCCATCAAGGCGTCCTACCGTCCAAAGGCTCTTGAGCAATTTCAGAAGTGGATGTTGTTTGTTTAAAGTAGGAAATAAAAACAGCAACTTAAAATTCTCCAAAATTGTATGAATGTGAAAATCTTCAGGTTAATTCTTCAGGTTAATCGCATCACGACAATCTCTAATGCGATGTCCCCACTCAAGACTTTCTGGAACAGAATAAAAGAAAGTGGTATTGAACTGTGTGCGTGTGTGTGTGTGTGTGTTTGGCCTCTTCTCCTCAAGTGCCTGTGAGTAAAGACTAGCCAACAATCCTCTGCAATCAATTACTTTGTTTGAACACTCCAAATCTCTAATGCATCCAATGAAAAATGTACAGTTAAACTTTATTGACCGGCGGGAATGGAGACACAGCGTTGTTCTGCTCCTCCGCCGCATCTGCCTCGTTGTTCTCAGTTGCTGGAGTTTTCATCAGCCAGGTTGTCGGGTGGCCTTTTAGCCGCTGGAATTGAGGAGTGACTGCAGGTGGAATTTCAGTAAATCTACAAGCACGATTTATCCAAAAGAGGTCAATACCACAACTCCACTGGTCCATTTCATATCTGTGCTGCTGCGTTTTCCTCTTTTTGTTGCCTTGACACACACACACACACACACACACACACACACATTTAGAAAACAAGTTTCTGATTTATTTCTCTCAAGTGAATGAGAACAAAATCCATAATCTGGTTTGGATGATCCAAGAGTAATCTCATTTAAGTACAGGACCCACTCAAATCTTTAATCGTGTATTTCCAGCCAACAGCCAAACCAAGAGCAAAGGATAAAAATGTTATTGCTCCTCCCCCCAATGAGGATGATGGCTCAGAGAAAAGAAGATCATTAGCCTTGATCACAATGACTAAGATCCGCTCGGGCAAATCTGGATTACCCCCACCCCTCCCTGACAAAAATTTTAAAAATTGAGCTAGTCCAACTAAAGTGGTAGCCACTGCTACTAGCAGCACTACTGCTACTAGCACTGCTACTGCAAAAGAGCATGTGCTTGCACAGTGAAACTATACACGACAGATGAAATGCTAGGAAGAAGCAGATGGCGACACGCTGCTCGCTCGCCGGCGAAAACAGGTCAGTGACGCAGGCGGATCATCAATCGAGGAGCCGCGGGAAGAGGGGTACGAGGGGCTGCTGGCCACCTTCTGAAGGGACACAGGGCTCCCCAGGGGGTTTTAACAATTCTCTGCGTCATCAGTCTCAAACAACCTCTGAACACACGGTCGCTGACACGAATCAGCCCAAACAGGGTCACAGGGAAAACCCTAAAAATAGACGAGGGAAGAGTGCAGCATCAGAGACAATGATCCATTAAACATCCTGTGGCGATGTCTAGTTACACCGACGTCACAAAAGATACGAGACTTTTCTTGGCAGGAACTATTTTTCTTTTCCCTGCAAAGACTTTACAAAATACAACTTTTTTAACTTCAGTGAACGCCTGAGGCTCGTTCCACAGCCTCTGCACCACTCTGACAGCCAAAGTAATGAACAGAGAACTGACTTTAACGTACGATTTGTCCAGAGTAATGTCTCCAGAAGTTATCGCAAATCAGTACGAAAACAGCCTCGTTTTCTTCAAACATTTACGGTCCGGGCATTTGGATTTGGATGTACCAGCTCTGTGCTCGCCTGGGAATCATATTCCGATGGCATATGAAAGAGAAGCGTCTGCCAAATAGCTGGCAGGTCACAAAAACCTCAGGGACAAGCTCCACTGCATATAAACAAAGGTAAGAGGTATTTTTTCTGCACCGTTGGAATTGATAAGATTTGATTTGTATTCACACAAGTTTTCAGATATTGAGGGTCAACTCTGCATTAAAATATATCTCAAGAAAATATGAGCACTATGTTCCTTTCTACTTTTCAGGTACAACAGGAAAAAAAAAAACAAGTATGAAATGCTAAAATGCTGCCAAGCATCTGCCAGTCAGGAAGTCACTCTAGTACATCACGCTATCAGCACATACTCCAAATACTCAAGTATTATCACATAAACCTCCACTGAGGCCTGATCACATACACACATCAGTTCAGTTCAGTCCAAACTTAATTCTCCTCCAATTTCTAAACAGGAAACATGTCTCGGTGCTCAAACTGCCAGCTGAACCATCTCTTCAGCCGTAGATTTATTTGTCCTACAGCCTGTTAAAAGTTTCAATTTTAGTTTAAATCAAGTATCAAGTATTTGATATGAAAAGCCCAGAATGTGTGCACAATTATTACACAGGCGGCCTCACTGTGGCATACGACAACACACTGGAGGGAGAAACAGCAGCAGCATTTTTGTCTTTCGGTCCAGAACCCAAGCTGTGTCATTTTACCGTGATGTTTCATGCTACGTGAGATGATCCATCACCTCAAACTCAGCAGGGACATCGAATGCAAAGGAACGTTGGTCGATATGAGACGGCTAATGAGGCCCCATATGGGTTTCTGTATCTTTCCCCCACCTCTGTTGGCGGTGGACGGCAGCGCTGACTCACCACGTCAAATTCACTCAGAACATCAACCCGCCTTCGCAGAGAATAAAGAAAATAAAACTCAGAAAGACGAGACGGAATAAGAAATATAGAGGGATATTTTGTCTCGGTGTGTAATTTAGGCCCCCTGGAAGTCACGTGTAACCGCAGTCCAAACTGACAATGCCCCTCCCCAGAGGGAGGGCACAGAGCATTGACACAACCAGCATCAGCATCCATGAAGGCGTCGGAGGGACTGAGATGGAAAAGCATCGGTCTTACCTTCAACGGCGTACTCCTCAGCTTCAGGGGAGAATCCAGAGGGTCATGGAAGAAAAGGAAAAAACAGAGGCATCATCAGTCGATGTTCTGAAAGATCCCCCAGTGACCCCCCCCCACCACCACAACCCTCAACACACACACCGCAGCCACAATTCGCCTCATGGACGAGGGACAGTGGTGCTCCCAACGTCCTCCCGGGCTTAATGATACACTGAGTGGGAGTTAATTCTCTCTGGGACACTAGAAGCAAAACAATGGAGGATGAGGAGGAGGAGGGACGACCTCTGGTTCGTCTCGGTGTCCCTGTGGACAAGTTGGCATTTGGAGCTGGAGCTGTGGCCGTCGGGCCCGGTCCTCCAACAGAAGCCTCTTCATTAAGTTAACAAAGTCAATATTTGATTGTCCAGTCACATTCCTTTGATCGCGGACAAGCCAGGGAAAGTAAAAGAACAAAAAACATTTGGACATTTTGACTATATATATATATATATATATATATATATACTGTACAACAATATATGAGAAATTAACACATGCGTATGATGGCAATTATATTTTAAGAACATCAGTGAGGTCCACAGACTAACCCATCACACTAACCGGTCATTTCTCAAACTTTTTTTTTTTTTTCAAATTCAGATTGATCCTACATTGTTTGCAAAGTGCAAAACAGTTATGAACAGAGTCGACACTGCGATGACGACGCCTCCGTTCCTTCCTTCCATCCCTCAGTGTTCATCCATCGTATCTGACTGATGGCTTCCAGTGGTCTTCACCACCCATCACCTTTATCCCCCAGCTGGTTTCCTTTCGGGTGTACCCCACTTAGCCTCCAGCTGTAAGCTCCACCGGGATCCTTGCGTCCGTTCAGTGTACTTTGCTATTCATGGACGATTGCAGCGTGTTCTCAGAGGAAAAGGCTCAAAGCTTTGACGCGCCTGCTGCAAAATTGCGGCCTATTGCTAAGGGCTGAAAAACCCTGTCTGCTATTTCTCTCTAACATCTTCCACCCAATCAACGATTAAAGGGAAGTTTCAGAACCCTGACAGACACTCAGATGTGACATTTTCTTTGCACCGACTCTAAATTAATGTGCCTGGCAGCGAGAAGAGAATCTCTAAAATCAATAGAAGAGGCGACCGGGGGGTATGGCAGAAGATAAATGAGACGTGGGCTGTAATTAAAACAAATAAACTAATACCAGACGGAAGCAGCAGAGGAGCTTCACCCAAAGAAGCGCTGAGGGCTTTGGAGGCCAATGAGAGACTTTGCACACCTAATCCTCAGCACGCTGACTAACGCAACAATTTACCGAAGGGAGAAGCAGCAGGAAAAACAAGCTCTGCTCTCACACCACACATGACGCAAGCAGAGGGAGGTTTACTGAAAAGCATGAATTAGATATTTCAACAAACAAGGTAAGATTCAACAAGAGACAGCTCAAATTCAGGGTTTCATAGTAAAATACATTTTAAGTATCTTGTACTGAAGTGACAGATGAAGGAGGACAAAGTATGTCCTCCTATATAATTGTCTCGACTTTCTCCGTAAGAGTGCTCTCCAAAAAAAAAAGTTCTCAAATTTGTTCTATAATTTTAGTTTAAGACAACCTTGACCTTGTTTTATAATTCATGTAGCAAAGAGATACGCTTCTATATTTTGTTCAACAAATTCTAGACAAGTTTTGATTAGTAGGTCAGTTTAAGCTGCTCATGTCTGTTTATACAAGAGATTTAACAGTAACCTACATATAATGTTGTTATATTTGACAAAATCACATCACCAGAGAACCCAGGTCACTGGGTTGTGAATTGGAATGTTCAACGCAGCTCTGAGCACACACACCTACAGCTGCTCCAGCTGCAGTTTACACACCTTGTGTTCTGCGGTGTCAAACAGCAAACAAGTCAACAGTGTGACACACACACAAACACACACACAAGTTCAAACACACACAGCCCTCCCTCTCCATTCCAATCCGAGAGGAGCTTTGTCCTGAACTCTCCCACATTGTCGGAAACTTTCACTCTGACTGACAAGTTAATCTGATTTCACGCCGAAGCTCCAAGTACAAAACTTCCACCTGACAAATGTGAGATTACACCGGAGGCTTTCCTTATTCTGATAAAGAAAACATACATAAACTGAGTGATTTATCTGGCACAGACACTAACACAGGATGAAAGGATGGGAAGGAGATCGGGGTCAAATAGACAGAATGTGAATCTGTTGTCGAGCACGAGAAGCCGGTTCAGTCAAATGGAAAAAAGTAAAACACCACAACACAGTTTTTCAGGCCCTGAACGCCTGTTACCGATGCATGAGACACCTTTTCACTTCTAATGATGTTAGTCCCTCTGCTGCCAGCAGCATAGTAGAGTCCAATCAATTAATAGAGCACATTGGTTTGTTTGACAGCTGCATCATGAATTATAGAAAGACACTTTCTTAAGGGAACAGAAGTAAAAGCACTGCGATGCACTGAAAGACTGAATAACTGACCACTATACATTGAGTCGGACATGTTTTATGAAACATCTGGATTATTTTTTTATACTTCCTCCTCCAATGGAAACTAGTTATTGTCTATTTACGCCCGTGTGGGACAGAGTGTAAAATCTATATAAATATCTAAAGCGGGAGAAGAGAAGTCAAGCACTTCATTGATTTTGTGTTCCCTCCGGTTGGATGAAATCAAGGAGGTTCTTCAGCATTGACCCGTTTGGGTCGTCTTCCCATCCACCGGCGTTGTTCAGCCCAGCAGACTTAAAGACATTTGATTTTTCAGCCGGCTCATTTCCTCTGAGCCACTGATTATATTAATATGTGACACCGCAGTGACATTAAGAACGATGGATTACAGCTCACTTCCTGTTCTCAGAGTGACAGCGAGGGAACGTTCACATGTACATAACCTGCCTTCCGACACTGCTTTATGAAAAAGGGTATTGGAAAAAAAAATAAACAAAAGCTGAGCGCTATATTTGCAGCGGAAAGGTTTCATTGAGAGCACAAACATGGATGCTGTTCGGCATTCTGGTGTGTGTGACAGTGACTCTAAAGTTTCTCCCATCGATGAATAACAGTCAGTGCTGGAGCGTCGGCATATTTCTTTCCGATAAAACTTTCTAGTTTTATCTCTGGCAAGTGTATGAACTAATCGACAAAGTGCTGCAGTGTTTCCTTCAACCTAAAATAGCTCCTGTCATACTAGCTCTGCTAGCTTAGCTAGTTAACTGTCATACACAAACATTTGTTAAGTGATTGACTAAAGACTGGCTGTGATTACAGCGTTTGACCACTGGAAAATGTCTCCAAACTTTAGTTATTATTTGGTCACAAGCAGCTAAAACTCTTTGGTTGTTGTTTGAGCATCACAACAAAGTGAAGGGTAATTTAAAGGGGGGGGGGTCCTTTTCAATATTTGTTATTTACATTTGTATTTATTTGTATGTTCTCTAATCCCTGCAGCACGTTGAAATGGTTATAACTGGACCATGAGGTGTCATATTCTTTTGGTCCCTGTCATCAAATCCTCTTTTCTTTTGTGTTGATCCAATGGAGACATGATTAGACCAAACAGACAAAACAAGTCTTCAGATTTTTTGCATTATTAAATCTAAAGGTTGTTTTCTTCTTCTGGAGCTCCTGCGCTCCAATAACAAATTTAAAGTGATGGACAGAGCCACACAGACACAACCACTAGAAGATCCATCCACTCCTTTTATGACTATTCAGCTAGTGAATGTTGCATTTAATGATGTATTGACTGAAAGAAATAAAATGTTCATTACTGTAACTACATGTCAAAAAATAGCCTTATAACTGCAGCTATTGGCAATTAAGATGTGATGAGATAGAAAATAGAGCCATGGTTCCAAACTGGTGATTTATTATAACAGAGTACTTCCATAGGTTTGTTTTTTTCCACGGTATTTTGAGCAAAACTATCTAAAAAGAAATGAAAGTGAAACGTTTTCAAGTAATCAAGAAATCATTGTCACAATACAGAACACCTAGTCACTGTCTATTTGAGGACAGACTCCTTGGTGGAGGGAACTAGTAACTACAGTACAAAGGAAAGTGTCATTTATCATGAGTGGATCAACAAACAAATGACTCATTGTCAAGATTAATTCCGCAGAAACATCTGAAACCCCAAAAGCCTGAACATTATTCTGTTTTTAAACTAAAATGTAGACATACAGTATATGTGCTCTTGCTGCATGAAGGTCAGAACATGAACGTCTCCAGATGGGAAAAGGTGGTCTGACAGCTCAGTGATGTTGGCTGCACATTAGTATCGACAACGGGACGTCAGCGGGGAGAACAAACCTTATCTTTGCAGAGCTGGAAAGGCAGGAGAGATGAGAGTAAGAGAGGGCGATAATGGGAGGAGAGAGGAGTGAGACGTGGAGATACGAGATGGAGGAAACATTGGCAGAAAGCGTATCTCTTATCTGAAATAAGACGCGGGATGAGAGGGAAAGTTGTTTACAGGAGGAGTGGAGAAGAAGCCGTGCAGCAAAGAAACACACTGACAATGGTTGTGGTTTAGTTTGTTCACAACGTTTCAGGTTACTTGAAAGTGTGACTGGTGATGTGACTGATGGACCACTGGACACAACAAACGGATGAGACGAGAGCTTCCCTACCTATCTAAGGACATCAGTATACAGCCTCCATCTGGATGGAATTACATTTCCTCCACAGGTATTTGCAGAGGACATTTCCAAAAACTTCTCCAGGCCTGGAAATTGCAATTCAAGGTGGAATCCTATGAATTATTAACCAGCTTGTTATAAAAATGTCATCTCCTGCCATCTTAACAACAGTCACTAGGGCTCTGACAGTGAAAAACCACAAGTGTCATGATCTCCTCCTGTTCTCTGGAGTAACAGGACATTAAATGGAGAAAATAACACTTGATCAGTCTCAGTGGAGAACATGTCTGATGAGGGATAAATGCAGAAAAAAGGTCCAATGTGGAAGTGAGCAGAGCCAAACAAACAAGTGGGGGTAGATTGGGGGGCTGACAAATCTCTTAATCTCCCTCACTTGTTCCAGCTCCGTCGTCGTTCTGTTTTTCTGATGATTCTCAAGTCGCCCGTCGATCCCGCTGTAAATTGCCTGTGTCGATCCGGCCTTACACGCTCCCCCCAGTCCGCGGTGGAGCGGTCGCGCCAATAAAAACCCATTCACTTATAATGAATGGTGAGACGCTAAAGACAGAGGGATGGGGGCTGAATTACAGGCAATTATTGATGAACCTCGATTGAGTTAGAATCGAACGGGCCGACGACGTGGATGTCTACAACAAAGCCGTTGGTTTGTGAAACATGGTCCTCTGGAGACTCTGGGAGTTGACCTGATTTTTTTTTGTTGTTGTTGTTTTTTTAGAAGACAAAGCATGAAACCTACTTTTTTACAGGGTTACACACTGTTACAGGGCGGTTTTCACGTCTTTTAATCATTGTTGATCATCATCATTATAATTATTAAAGTTTCTGCCTGTCCTTGTTTTTTTTCTTTTTTTTGGCGGGGTGGAGGGGGGGCGTATAATCATGTTTTTGAGGATCCATACCATGCACACAAGTTTTGTTCAAATGTAACTGAAACAAACCTTTCATTCATTCATGTATGCATTCGTTTATTCCCAACAGGGAGGAGAATATTCTCAATTCGCCCCATTTACAGTAACAGATTAAAGAAATTCCCCGCCGTGCCGTGATGTCGGTAAAACTGTCGTTAACGCTCTCCTCCCTGCTCTTCACTCGACGGTGAGCTCTAAAACGCCATGAAACCCCCGCGTCTTTCCACACAGCCGATTCCAGCCGCGAGGTCGGGAGAAGCTAATGTGACTTTGTCTGTGGCCACCCGGCACGACCCCGAGGTGCTGAGCAGTGTGACCCCAGATTACAGGAACGGAGGGATTCAGAGACAGGAGAGTCAACAGTCTGAGAACCAACCAACAGCAAATGCTATTGTTTGCAGCAGATAAAAGAAAAGAACGACTTCATGAACATGGAGTCTGGTTCACTTGTTGTTTTCGGTTTCATCTGAAGAGTATCGATTTGTTTGTCCTGAGCTTTGAGAGAAAACGCTGGGTGCTCAACAATGAGCCAGAGAGAACACTACATTTTCCTTGTGAGAATAATTCGTCCTCAGTTGCAGCAGAGTGAGGAAAAACAGCAGAAAAAAAATGAGCAAATGGTTGTGTGTTTAAGAAGTTATTCTTCGCCATTGTGCCGGTTGGACACGCGGAAAACAAGTGAAAGTTTAAGAACTATTATATGAAAAGGAAATTATGCAACTGTTGGTGAGCGATACCAGTGAAAAATCCTTCCAGACCTGTGAGGTGCGCTGCTGTGACCACATGAACATGGGCACGTTGCTCCTCACTGGTCCAAGAAGTCCCTCAACATGTGCAACACGCAATCCCGCACGCACACTTTTAAAGTGAAGTGACCTTTGAATATAAAATGTCAGCACTTCAGACAGACATTTCAGTCAAACTTTGACATAATCGGCGTATAAATTTCTAGGTACAACCTTTGACAACTGAATTCTGTACAGTCACATTTTCCAGAAAGCCTCTGAAGACGCTCCTGAGATCTAATTCAACCATCTGAAAACACTTTGCTGCCGGCCACAGCTGTCGCCTGCGCTGAGGCAGAAAAAGGTCAAATTAAATTACATAATGGACAGAGAACACACCATGTCCCCTTCATGTTGAATCTGGAGTCCATTACAAACCACCTCCTGGATTCATCAGGTGCCTGCAGCTTGAATAAATCCAGCCAGAAATGCAAACATATCCTTTAAGTCATCACTTTGAACTTAAAATGTAAAAAAAAAAAAAAAGAAAATGGAGGGGATGGATGGGAGCTGTTATGCAAACGTCTGACATGCATCTGTTGGAGAGACGTAAAATAAAAACTCCCCTTCCAACATCATCACCGTCTTGCAGTGTCACTTACAATTGATATTTGAATATTGATTGAATTTTGCTGGCCATGCTTGTAGTGTGTGTCTGTTTTTAAGTATAATTTTTTTTTTTTTTTTATGATAACAGGTGGTACCTGGTCGCCACCTTCTACCTCTGCTCCTTTGAGGTGTATGACAGGAAATCAATGCTCTGTGTCAGTGTGTGTGTGTGTGTGTGTGTGTGTGTGTGAGAGAGATAGAAACATGTCACAGCAGGAGCTGGTTCTGTGACGATCAATCGGTCTGGTAATGAGGCAGGTTTCTTGTTACGAGATGACACGAGCTGAGAACTGATGACGTTCTCGTGGACATGTCGTCCAAAATAAACCACGCAGACAACTGCAGTGGGCTTCAGATGCTTCGCTGTGCAGAATAAAACCTCCTCATGACTTATGCAAAGAGTTTATATTGCATGCATCATTCATGGTATGTAAGTTCTACGATATGGAAATAAACACTGAACTATCTGAAGAATGCTCTCTAACTTTTAGCATCAAACATATAATAGAATTTGTAGAATATAAACAGAGCTGAGCTGCAGGCGCCTGCATTTCTGTAGTGTGTTTTCCCAATGACTTAAATTACTTTTGGACGGAAACATGGCTGGATGTTGAAAAATGTGTCCTCACGCTCTAAACGCTGGGAAGCAATAACATCATAACCTAACCCTTAATTTCAACTCTAGCCTGAAATGTGACAACTCAGGAGTTGAGTACATGTTGTCAACTTCCTCAGTCACTTGAGCCCGGTGAAGGCGCTCAGATGAGAGGGAGCAGGTCAAGGGTGTGTTCTCTGTGTCGATGCATCTGAGCGTCCGTCTGACTAACGACAGCCAAACAAATCGGAATCCTTTAGCTGGAGCTGTAATTAGCGTCTTCTTTTGAGACGCAGCGTTTCGACCCCCGCAGTTCACCAGGACATGAAAGCCTTTTCATTCTGCCATGGAGTGGATGGTGGCTTTCATTGACAGTCAGCCGCACATTATCTGTCCCCGGCATTTTCAAATCCATGTGTCGGCTTACGCGCCTGCATCAGATCAGGAAATGAAGCATTCAGAAGAAAATAGCCAGACATTTCAAGTGAAATGTGTCCATCCATTAACTTGTATTCAGAGTTTGACTGCCTTTTTTTCCCTCAATTTCTGTGAATGTTTTGAAGCATATGAATGATTTAAAATTGTCTATACTATAGATTTCATAAGTGGACACAACATTTATGAATAAATGGTGCATACATGGTGACTTTTGTATAATCTCCATTTTATAGCAGCTAATCCAATTTTCTTTTTTTTTTTTTTTTCTCTAAAGCTGGGACTTTTAAATTATCAAGGTTTTCCACACAGCTACTTCATGGAAATCTACCCACGTCTTCTTGAGATGACACCATGCAGGAGATGTTGTGACTTTGCGACACGTATCACTCTGGAAAAGGTCAGCAGACACACGCTCCGGCGTGAGTTCAGAGATTCAGATACAGACGCTTGCTGAGAGAGCGGCAAGGCGGAGAGGAGGAAGAGCGGGGGCATCGGCTTTGACCTAGACGGGGGATAAACAAACAAACGGGCTGCCAGGCTATCGGCGTGCACGGCGAACAAACAGGGTGGCTGACAAATCTCCCCGCTAGCAAGATATCGCGCAGGTCCGAAAGGTGAGATGTTGATGTGACAGTGAGTTGGACTCATGCAGCAATAATAATACATTTTAATTGTACGGGGGCTCAAAGATGCCAACAGTTACACATTCAGCATAAAATAACTTCATATCACAAAGTCAATTCCTTATAACTATTACAATTATTTCAATTAAGATAAGGGCTGTTGAGTATCACCCATCTGAATGACCTTCGCTCTGAAGGTCGCCCTCGGTCCAGCGAGGTGATTAAACTGCCTGAGAATTGATTACTTCTTCTACAGAGAGCTTTCCTCATTCACCTCGTACAAATGTACCACAGGGTTTCATCCATCATTTATGGCTTTGCCCAGTCTAATGACACACACTGAAAGCGATACTTGCTCGCTGTCAATAATAGATGAGAGCGGAGCGCTCGTGTCCACGGGTCGGACCGAGGAGCGGCCAGAGAGTCTCAACGCCGAGCCGATGAGCGGAAATCACTTCCCGTCCTTCTGACATTTTAACAGCTGTGTCTAAAGGCTTCCAACAATCTGAGAATGCACCCGTCGCAGGTGGTGGCTCCGGCGTCGTCATGGTGTTTTCTCTCTCTGTGAGAGTCCAAAAAAAGCCTTCAGTGGAATTTATGACTTCTTCTCACACACACACGCACGATAGATTTATTTCAAAAAGTGTCTGGAGGGCGAATGTGACGGGGCGTCTCCATCGCTGACTGGGCAGCGCACAAACACACAGGTGTAAAAACACACTTAGTTACTTATTCATCCAGACAAAGGGGAAATATTTTTTCACAATTGCAAATATTTGACCTGTCGTTGAGCTAGTCCTGTTCAATGTTTATTGCTTCATTCGTGGTCTGTGACAGTCGTAGCCTTTTGACAGTATTAACAGACGTAACGTTATCACCGGTCTGAAAAAAAGGCCTGAGTAGAAGATCCAGAACAAGCTGAAGGCTCAACATCGATCAAACTAAGGAACGTGGCTCAGGAAGCGGGGGCTGCCTCCTGAAGTCTGCTCCTACCGTGACATGGTTTCATGGATGGAGGGAATGAGAGTAGCTGCCATTACTATTAAATCTTAGCTTAGCGCTGCGATCAGATGGTGCTAACGTATATTTGAGGTCGCACACACAATAAAACAGCTTTGTTACAATGTGGAAAACTATTACTCATCTAATATCGTCGTTGTCACGCTGCACATACTGAACCACCTGGGATCTACCTCAGTCTCCTTGAAAGGTCGTCTGCCAATAACGTGTCGCACACGCACGAGCCCGCCGTGATTATACTTTGGTTCCACTCCACCTCTGCTCATTGTGTTTTCATGAGCTCAGTCTCTGTTATTCTAATTACACCGACATCTTTTTTTTTTTTTTTTTTTTTTCCACAGCTAATACGAAGTTAATGAGCTTTTATGAAAATAGCTTGATGTGACCTTTTTACTTATTCATTCATACACACAAACACCAACAGGCACACAACAGCACACACTCCTGTACTGTCTGTCAAAGATCAGGGTACAAAGGACAGACTCACACAACCAGCAACACCCCCTTTTTTCCATTGATCACTTAGTCTTGTCATCCATAACTCGGCGAAAATGCCCTTTTCAAACTGCTCCTAAACACCATCATAGATCTCCAAAAAAAAAAATGCCACTGCGCTGTGAGTTGTTAATGGTACAAAGCCCACAGCCTCTCAGCTTCCTACAGCGGCAAAGTGATGGATGCACACATCCCAGCCTGCTAGGAGAGGCCGCTAGAGTTTGGTTAGGGGCTGAGTAACACATCGACCTAGACAGGTCCATAGAAACGTAGTCAAAACTAGAAGAGACTTTGTAGGTTTGCGATCCCTTTGACAGAAATACAGTGATGTACCCCGACGTGCACAGACACTGCGAACTTCAACCAGGATTATAAAACTTTTCACCATCAATTTCTATTTCATTTCTGGTTTTCGTTATTGCCATGGTGCGGTTTACAATGTCCAATTGTATATATTCAGTTGTAAAGTGTATATATATCTATGTTGTTCTTCATTTCTTTCTTTGCACCTTTGTTTTTGCATTCACGTTGTGATCTGCTGGCTACTGGTCTGTTTGATTTTGTTCCTTCCTAGAATTGTTTGTTGCTTCTGACTCGGGGCCATACACGAAAAATTCCAATGTACCTGTTTTTAACTTGTACAAATGGCAATAAACTTCTATTCCATTCTGTTCTGTAAAAAGTTGACATGAGGTGCACGTCTCCCCACCTCCAGGACACAATGGAGCGTAATGTTTTGATGATGTGTGCGACCCTCCACCGCATGAGACACAGAGATATTTTTAGCAGCTAATGGGAGAGAAGAGTCATGTCGGCCGCGGATTGAGGAGACGGGGATACGAGGTCTGGGAGCGGAGGAAAAACATCACCGTGGGTAATGTCACCCTGGCTGTGTGTCACATTTTATGGATTCTGATGTAAACGTCCACAGTGGGGACGCATCGTGCAGCCTGTGTGTGGAAGAGCCGAGGCAGCATCAAGACGGATCCTCTTTACACGATTCCTGCAAAACCCCCATGTAAAAAACGCCATCTCGTCACTCAGGACCCCAAAATAGAAACTCTACATCCTGTGTGTGACCCGAAAAGCTCAACACTGTACGACCTGCTGCTCTGATGAAGACAAACACACGATTGGACAAGTCACTTTCATCTGCTACCATAGTATATTTAAAGATGCTCACCAACTGACGACTAAATCTTGCATACAACACCCACTAACAAATTTTCTCTTTCTCTTTCCTCCTTCAACTTTTGCAGTAAAAAACAGTATTTTGCCCACTGGTCCGTCCCTGAGCGTTGATGGCTCTGATATCCTATTGACTTTGGTCTCAGGAAAATAATTGAGGAGGTGGAAGATGCTGCTGCTGCTGCTGCTGCTGCAGCTTTGGTCGGCCGCATTCAGCTGGAGCAGAGATGGAAATTCAATACAGCAGCTGAGATGGATATTGAGGAGAAAAGACGGATCTTAAGTAACTCCAGAGCTATTACCAAGTCAATTGTTTTTCCCTGCAGATTTAAATGACCTCAAGCAGCTCTGCGTGCAAATTTGCATTCAATAATTCATGTTTGCTGCAAGTTACAGTGGCTATACACTCCTCCCTAATATGTTCAGTTTCATATTGTAGACAAACTAGTTAATGTCTGTAGCAAGGCCAATTCAGATGTGGGATTCCAACAAGAGGACACAACACCTTTTCACTGGCTTTTGAAATGTTTTTAAAACCTACTATGGTTTGACGCCAATAAATATATATTTCTGATCTTTTGCAATTATGAGCTCAAAAGCTGACGGCCTGGAGGCTCCAAGGTGGCTCTGACAGAACAGACGTGTTGTAGCAAGAGCATTTCTTTCTGTGTTTATCAATGGCATCATCAGCAGTCAGCGACTTTCATTCATTTATCTTCAAAATAAATGTCTGTAAACTGCAGATCCAGTTCTCATTAAGAGATGCTGATCTTTACATTGATATGTGATATGATCCCTGAAGAGATGCCAGAGAGAGTTAGGACGCTCTCCAGAGAGTATGGATGGGACAGTGCTTCCGCCACATGGCGGCTTCTTGTAGCAGAACAACAAAGCATGGAGGAAATAGCATCCCTGCTTTTGAGCCATGGACAAGTTCATGGGAACTGTGAATATAACATGATAAAGTGCAGACTCATTTACTTTAGGAGTGGCCGAACCAAAAGTTGGTGTAGGTTTATTTAGGGACTCGGTAGTGTAACAAACTGTTCAGATTATATTCCAAAAATACTCAGCTGCCTGCTGCTGCTGCTGCTGCTGCTGCTGGAAACGGACTTATACACGGAGGAGAATTACCTCCGATGTGGCAGCCTGAACAAAAAGTAGGATATCGTCTGGCACTCGCTTCTCCTCCCTGGACTCTTGAGGATGAGAGAAGCGAGCGGCTCTGTGAGCTACTGATGTGTCACAGACAAATCACTGCTGCAGAAGTTGACTAGATGGAGGCACGCTGCCAAAACGCGGGGGAAACAAAAGGAGGATTCTGGAGGAGACTGGTCTCCTTTATTCACCAGCCACTCCTCCAGGAAACGGTTCCAGTTCAAGCTCATCAAACGTCCTGACACAAACCCAGAAAGGTTATGTATGCGCAAATATCTGCACGGCGTGCCAGAAACGGATGCACCTGTGCCACATTTTTTGTTCAGCGCGAGGGGAGCGACAGTGTGCGGTCAGTATCACCTGCAGCATTTCACGCCAGGTATCTGAACAGTCAGGAGTCCAGACTGTCATTTCCACCTCAGTGGTATTCTACCTGATCACTGGCCCGCTCCCATCCCTGCTGCCCGCCACCTGTGCAATGTGGCAACACACACACACACACACACACACACACCGACAGACAGACAGACACACACCCACGTCACTGGGAAACCAGGTCGTATCACAGTGGTTACCTTGATGACGACAGACGGAGTAAACATTTCCATCTTCAGCTCATCTGTGTCTGGATTAACGGGGTGTGTGTGTGTGTGTGTGTGTGTGTGTGTGTGTGAAGTTTGAATTTACAGCAGAAACGTGTCCCACCAAGCAGTGGGAGAGGATAAAAGGATAATACCGTTTTGATCCTTCATTACCTCCATGTGGGTGTGACTATTGTGTCTCGTTGTCATGGAAATACACCTCTCTTTGATCCTTGGTGCGAATCTCAGCTCTCACATTGGCCATCTGCCCGACGCCGCGTCGGAATCACCCGTGAAGCTGTTTTCTCAGATGCTTGTGTGAGACGCGGCGTACATAACGATGCAGATGGTGTGACGAGATGAACGCAACATGAGACGGCGGATTCGGTGGGAGGCAGACTGCAAACAGTCGTGAGTCACTGTGATATTGGCGCTCAAACCTCCCCCGGTGGCAATGGAAAGTCAAAGAAAAGATCGGAGCATCCTTGCTGACGAGGGAGATACCAAATTGTTCCAAGTATTATGTGGATTACTGCATGAATCAATTCTTTCCACTACATATCCGGTGCGTCCTGATGCAGGATCATGTCTACCAGGGAAGATCCACCAGGGAAGATAATCCACAAGTATGAATCCCTCCGCCGGGCTGTGTTTGAAGGGAATAAGAGGGCCAGATTTATGACTATTCAATCACACACCAAAGTAACTGTCACTCCTGCTGATTGCGTTCAGGTACAGCGACTGTCTGGACCGGTGCCTATAGGAGAGCCGAGGAAATGAAATCACACCGAAGCCACCGCTGCCTATTCACCGCTATAAAAAGGAGGAATTGGTACTATCCTCCCGCAAAGGGAGGCGGAAGGGGGGAGGGAGGGTGTGCAACGGGCTGCTGGCGCGTAATAGATCTGACGTGGTAAAGTGCTGAAAAGGTCAATGCATCTTCAAAAGTTAAACCAGGGAGAACAGCTCCAGTGACAATGGAGTAATAGCATTTTTAGGCTTGATCACACATGCGAACAGCAGAAGAATTCTCCATATTCTTTTTTTTCCAAATCTGCACTTGTCTAATTGTGACAATATTTACCCCATTTTGACAACAGAATTAATGACTTTGCATGACTTTGCTCCTAAACTGGACCTAATTTAATCTGTGGCTAAACAACAAGCATTCATTCCGACTGAGCTGGAAAGATTGTTTAAAAAAAAAAAACAACAACAACTCCGGCTTAGCGGAACAGACGACAGCTGGCAGAGAAAAATGTTCTAGACGCTGTGTCCATTGTCAAAACTTGGCATTCTCTCCCAGCATAACAAGATTAACCCTTTTCTCACATGAACTCTGTTTTCTGCCTTTACAGAGGAATCATGTAATTCCTGACATCCAGGATGACCTCCAATCTCATTGGGGCCTTCGGGGCCACATGTGGCCCTCAGCGATAGGCCGACATGGGCTAGAAGATAAATGGTGAACCATCTCCAACAGCAGACACTCCTCCTCTGGATGCAGCGCTGCAGATCCTCTCCCAGTATGGTCGGCGAAAAAAAAGGCTGTTCGCTGCTCCGGCTTGTGAGACGCCAGCGGATGTGTGATGACACGTTTGTGCGTTTATGGAAATGTATGATTAGCGCCTTTCGGTGAGAAGATTGGCCATGAAAAATGTGCGACGCTGTCAAAAGGCATGGATGAGATGGAGTAATTACAACGGTCGTTTCAGCTTGTGGGAATGAAGTCCGTTCGACACACGTGATGACGACGAAGCCGAAGGTCTCCACCCACAGTTTCACATTGTCAACGGCTTCACTGGACAACCTCACAAGCCTCCTGGGTACCAACACCAGCCCTATCTGCAGTACAACATGGCTGAATCACCTCGTTATTACCCGACACGGAGGACATGCCGAGTTAAATGTCAGCGTAAACAGGAAGAAGCTCCACCGAGTTGTGCTCCAGCAGGAACTGGATAGATTACATTTGATTTGCATAGCTGTTCAACAAGCCCGTGTTATTATTCATTTATTTTTAAGTGCAAAAACAAATAAATCTGAGTGTGAAACTTGGTCTCACTCAGCGAGGCGTTCTCGTCAGCCACAAGCTAGGACAGCTCGTAACTTGACTGACAGCGGTGCAGCAGCAGGCGCACGCGGCAATCAGACCTCATTTCCGAGTAAATTGGTGTCGCGGGTGCTGTATTAGCTCCATAGGTGGTCCTGTCTGCTCGGGAGGGAGCACGAAATAAATAAATGTCACAGATCAAACCCGATTCGCAGGAGATCCATAAAGTAATAATGAATGCTGCCATGTTAATGCTGAAATCAGCAGTGATGTATGACCGCAATAACACAGACAATGAATACAACAGAGCCCCATCGTGGAGGTACGGTGATGCATTGCTTTAACTTAGAAAAAGGGGCACAGGGGTCGTGCGTCCTCTGCGTGGACAAGCTTTGATGAAAACGCACAATATCGCCACACCGAAAACGTCAATGCACAAGAGAGCTGGCAGCATCCGAGGAAACGTTGAAACGTCCGTCCGGTGGCTGCTCCTTACAAAACATTGAAGGGTTGTGTCAACCCTCTTCACGCCCAGCGGTAAGTGCTGAGTCGCCACAGCCAACATCTGAAACGCTGGACGGCAGAGGTAGCAGCCACTGAAAACAATAAGGTATAATAAATATTTTACGTGGGTACTTTTACTCCCGAACTGGAGTAAACATTTGGTCTTTGACGATTATAAAGTCTTCTAATAAAATAAAACCGAGACAAACATGGCGATACATCCCCTTCTGAAAAAGGAACAGAGAATAGCGCAGCTTTTTTTTTTATGAGCAATAATGCAGAACATATTCCATCCAAAGGTTTATTCCCACACCCCTCCAGCAGGTATGTTTATGTCCATTTTGTGCTATTAACTGAGTAGAACTGTGGCTCAGAGTCCCGCGACCTTTTCGGCCCAACACATTATGACTGCAGGTGGAACATGACTGACGTTAATTGCAGCTATAAGCAGCAGATTATGGGACCACAAAATGTATACAAGGTGTCATTTTCACTGAGGAACACCGGGGACGGTCATCTGGTCACTGCGGCCTCAGGTGAGTCAATTGTACACGGAGGAGTGTGAGAAAATGAGAGCTCCGGGTGCAGCTGCATCATGCTGCACAACTACGACGGGTTATTGACGTCGTATGCCGGTAGATGATTCTGTCCTCACCACCACAGAATGACACCATTGTTGCTGTGAGCCGGACACGATAAATACTGTGTCATAACTCCGTCACGTCAGGAAAATATCAAATAAGAGCTCTCACTGCAAACACACCAGTTTATTACGAGGTCCATATAAATGCAATTAAAGCCACTAACAAAAGCGCTAATGCTGAATGTGCGCAGTAGAACAGACAGTCAGATATTTCTCCATCGATTTGCTTTGTTGCTGCATAAGGAGAGCTGTCTGATGCACTCCGGCGGTGTGATGTACTGCATTTACTGCAATGAGATGCATATCGATAGTCTCAGCTACTATTACCAGAGAGTCAGAAAGGCTAGATGAAACTCAAAGCCACCGATGTCATCGATTTGCTTTGTTGTTGCAGGCGAAAAGGTGTCTAATGTGCAGTGGGAATCATCAGTGTTATTACCATACAGACCATTTTGCGCTGCCCCCCGCTGGTAGAGTAAACAACACAACGTCATCTAGAACAACTAACTAGTCGATGAGAGGTGGTTCAGAGGGGGAAAAAAATGACATTGTCAATTTTTATTGGGAGCTGTATCACGACAACACAAAGTCCAACACTACGTATATTTTGGATAAATAGATTTTAATTTGAAAGGACAGACACAGGAAGTGGTCACATGTTGAGAAGTAGATAACTGTCTGTCTGGGAAAGCGTGGCATCATTTTGAGAGATGACATTCTGCTGCGATGAAGGTTAATAAACAAAACGTCACGTTCTCCTTGATGTTTTCCTCTCTGACACTGTCGGAATCTGTAAGTTGCTTTAATCGTTAACAAACACATTGTTAGGCGGCAACATACTGTGTTGTGCATTGTGAGGGGAGCGACGCCTCCATTGTCAACGTGTAGAAATGAATAGTTCATCATAAACGGATGCTTCTGTACTGCTACTGTCAACAAACTGTTCAGATCCTCCTCTCTGATTGTTCCAGTAAATCTCCAGTCACTAACTGCAACATGCAGGTAAATATCTGTCTCTCTACAGTTGGCGATCTAGTGTGTGGTTTAACAAGAGTGTTAAAATGCTATCGATAACATTCTTTAAAACCTGGAGCTCAAACCATCGACGTGCATCGACAACAAAAGATATTTTCACAATGACATTAAAAATGTTGACAAAAATAAAAGGTTATGTTATTAATAACTAATAACTATAATACTAAATGCGAACTGTGCTTCTTGATTATTTGTTGTGTAGACGACTGTGTGTCCTTGCTGCCCGTCAGCTCCAACCGGGCTGGATGGCGACTGACATGTGACATGGACGTGTGAGCCAGACCTCTCACTCACTTCTCCACTCGGGGACTGACAGCAGGGACACAGGGCGAGCTTTAATTGGACGTGACGGACGATCGCGGCCGGCAGGCTCCTTCAAGCCGGTAAAGACTCACCTGACAAAAAGGGCGAAGGAGGTGGTGGTCCGGAAACATCAGATTGACACCCTCCCTGGAAGCCGCTCGCTCGATTGCACCCATCCCGTTGCATCCCACAGTACTACCACACTGCATCCGCACCAGTCAAAACAGACCTGAGAGCTTAACACTCACTGGCTGCTGTGAGTCAGTCCACTTACCCTCACACTTTAATCCGTTAATTCTTGCTTTTACGCTTCTGCAAGGAAAAGCAATCTGCGTTCTTGTATTTACACCACAGAGGAAGTCTATCATTACCAGATGGTGTATATTTAAATTCAGCAAATGTGAACAAGGCTGGATAGGAATCAGTTATTTATAGCTTCTCAAAATGCAAAAACACCAGAAGAGGACAGAGGCAGGATGGAATGATACGACATCCTTTGATGAAAGTATGAGAAATTGAGGAATATTGGACACCCGTGCCTAAATAGGGGATTTTTGCTTTGCTGTCAGTTCAAGGAGGCTGGAAATCTATCAGCAGGAGAATAGAAGCCCAGGAGCATGTGTCCTTTGAACATGGGGTTGCTCAGCCAGCAAAAAACCAAAACTACATAGTCGAGAGACGAGAGAGAGGAAATGGGAGATGTACGGCGGCTGAGCGATGACGACCAGGAGAAGGTGAAGAGATAAAAACAGAGTGGATTTAGTGGAAACATTTGGAACAAAGACCGGTGGGGTGTGTTGCTGTTGGTACACAGCTTTTATCACTGCATATTCAGGACTGTAGAAGTATGAATGAACATTAGCCAACGAGTGGCTAGCTAGCGAGCTAACTATCCCCGTAATATGATGAACAAAGTTGCAAACTGTTGCTGCATGTTCTGCATGTTGCATTTCAAGACAATACAGTTTTGGAAGATCTCTCCAGAATTATTGGTTTTCAGCTCGTGATCTGATCCAGTATGAAGTGTTCTCTAGTCGGGAAGCTCAAGTCAAGTCAAGACCTTAGTGTTAAAGTCAAACATGAAAGAACTACCTAGGGTACGCTTGTTGGGTAGTTTGTTTTACTATGAATGCTAATTTACAGTATTCCCAGTATGGAACTGGCTCCCGCACCTTGCAACCCTACAAATAATAAGCAGAAGTCCTTTTTTACTACTGTTCATTTTCATTATCGAGCCTTGCATCAGCACTCCGGAGGCTACTATCATTAAATCGGCTTTTATCGTCATCTGAGGACAAATGGGGGGGATTTCTACAACTGAAACTCGAAAAAATACACTTCAGCTTTCCCATCTGTGCCCGCAGGGTACAAACCCACGCAGTCTGTGGGGGATTTCTGTTTGGTTCGCAAGCAGGAGGGGGGTTAAAGAGAGCAAAAATGATAAAGGGATAAGGACAGTTATTGTACAAACACCAACAAGTCCCAGCAGAAAGCCGCAGCAGAGACAGAACACAGCAAATGTCACTGCTATCGGAGACTTGAAGCGCTGAGGCTTCGTTGGACCTCGTCAGACTAGTTAGTTGGTGTGGGCAAAGAGAAACGGCTCGGATGGGGGTCAGCCTTCATCATCGCACTCGAGTGCATCGCTGAGAGGGTTATCCATGGGAGCTGTTTGGGCGGTCTTACAGGGTGCAGCCCCCTCGTTAGCGCTATGCTTATTTGTGTACACAAATCAAGTTCATTTGGAGTTCAATTACCACGCAGTACGTCTCTCACTCCGAGCAGACCACCACACTCAATCCACTCCTCCGACCTCCTCCCTCTGCGGTCGCCACTGGGTCGCAATTATCGCCGTGATGGACGACTCTCCCCGATGTCCTCTGGTCTTTGCCCAAGCCCCATTTTATCAACGTCTTACTCCAAGTATTACCACTGAAAAATCACAGTTCTGCCTCTTTGGACAGACATTTCGGGGCTGATGATATGCACCCCACAAAACACCACTGCTTTTAATTTGACGTTTCCAAACCAAACGCCGAGGTGTTGTGGCGCTGCAGCCCTTATTGTTCATGAAGTACAACAGCTGATACACGTGGATTAAAATGGCCTGTCGGGGTTTTATCATCTGCTCATGGCAACACTGTGTTCAAATATCTCCTCAGGCTAGAAAACGGACAGTGTGTGTTTGCATCAGGCTCTCTGGCTCCGTGAATGTAAATCTCTTCCGCTCAGTCGGCAGTTAGAACCCTCGCCTGAGGTCACTGCCACTTGGCTCCATTTTAGGTGTTTTTCTTTCTGAGGTACGTGCTTTATTCCAACATAAAAGTGATGATGGAAGTGAATCAGAGTTCAGGCTGTAATGAGCTAAGCAGCTGTTTATGAGCTGGTTTCTGTATGGATGCTGCCAAGTGGAGAACTGTTGCTGCATCAATCTTTTTCTAACAGGATAACGCCGTGGTCCATCCACCGCCAGCGACTCTGGACAGATATTTGAACTCTAACTGAAACTGACTGCTGATAATCATCCAGGGAATAATAATACAAAATATGTCACATTAGCATGAAAATGACTGAAAGATAAAACCAGGTCTGCAAATGGTAGAATGGATAAACCTCCGGACAATACACATTTACATTCAGTGCTGTCACTAGATAAATGATGGAAATAGTGTTCAGGAGACTTCACACAGCTTTTTTTTTTTTATTTCTGCAATAAAAACAGCAGTGGAATTGAAGTCCATGGGGGCGCGGCAGACGAACCTCGTAAATCTTTACATTATAGGACTTTCATCACTGCAGAGATGAACATAATCTCAAAGTAAGAAGGGTCAGTATCTTCAGGTGAAAGTGACTAAATTTGCTGACAGGTTCATGTTGTAATCAACAAAGACCTGAAATCATCACCGAGATCATTCAACATGTGTTTAATTTAAGTAAAGAGTGTCGTGAGGAAGAATAAAACATTTCTTAAGCCGGCTTTCACTGTTCACTTTAGGAGAATGAATTAAAAATAAACATGCGGCTTTTAAGTTTGCTGCGATGTAAATTTCATGGAACCGTGACAGACGGTTCATGAATGTATTAATATTACAGCAGTCATTTACAAAAAGTCATTTAACCTCTAATTACATGGAGCTCAGAGCTGCCATTGGGGGGTGACCGGGGGACGAAAAAAAAAAACAAGGTCAGCTGCACTTCTACCATTAGTGTACTATATCCTCTTTAATTACAGACCTCTATTGTAAGCAAAAGCTCGCTCATGACTTGGTGGCGCTGTGCACATAAATCAGGCGTGAACTGTCAAAAACAAACCACGGCCACATCCACAATGTCCCATCGCGCAATGTTGAAAGAATAAAAAAATCCCAAATGTATTTGGATCACCTGAATGGACTTTGAAGTAAATAATACAAAGACTTATTTGTGATATACAAGTTGTTGGAATATACTAGTGGCCTATTACTCGCTTCACCTGCCCATGTAGTCCCACGTCTGAAGTCATTTTCTTCTTATATAATAATCATCATCCCAATCCAACTTTATTTCTTTTCCCAAAAACCTCCAACTTGATCTGACGAGTGTAAATGAGCACAATGGATGAAGGGCTGAGAGAACTGAACGCCGAGCTTCAAAAAGACGACATAACCTCCATAAATGATAAAACATCAGCTGCCAGTTGACACGTTTTACTAATTCATTTTTGGGGACTGACATTCAGCGCCACAAAGGGATGTTAGAGTCTCTGGAAAATACTTGTACGATTGTAGATCCGCTCTCACTTATCTCTGTGCGGCTTTAATCAGTAATTTAACAGCACGTGGCGTCGGCTCTCTCCCCAGCTCGTCAAATCCTGATAAGGTGGGATGTCGAAGGCCTCAGACGCGTCTCAGGGTCCGTCCATTAGCTGCAACGTCAAACCTCTCAAGTCATTAAACACAGAGCACATGTCAAGCACTTTCACGTTTCTATTCTTAGTTTGAGCAGCTGTTAGGTAATCGAATATGTCCCTGGAGATCAATAAGTTAATCGGATTCCTTCCAAACAAAAGTCTTCCATTAGGGAAGTACAGACATAGTGACTGTTGCAATAATACGTCAAAATATCTGCATCTTCTGACATTATGTCGAAAATAACTAAACACAGCAGAGGGTGAAGGCTGACGTTACTTCCAGCCCTTGCAGATGTTCCGTTCACCTCATCTGTTTGCCAAACTGAAGCAACATTAGCAACATCCAAACAGGCTTTTACAGTTTGTGGACAGCAAAGGTTCCACTTTCAGCCCCGTTCACCGACCTGAGACCGAGGACGTCGACTGGTTGAACATGCAGCAGATTAGAGCATCTATAGCGAATTGACGCTAATCCGCTGATGGCAAATGAGCGATGTGATTATTTCGTGGTTCATCAGGGACCAAACAGACCACGGACAGTTCCGAGACCTGATTTACTTGATTGCTTAAGTTTGCATGGCAAAATCGAAGGTCTTTAAAAGTTTGACGACAAATGTTTGTCGGGCTTCGCTGGATTTCAATCAACAACTGCACAGACGTCTGCTGACCTTTTACTTTGGAGGGGCGTTTTTTTTTTTCCTGTTAAATCGAGGGTCTAAAGACAAACGCCCATTGAGGTGACTCTGTCACGTGCTCACATCATTGGTCTCAATCAAACCATAAGAAGCGTTGTAAAGAATCGAAACGCCTCAATAATGAATCATCTAAAAACTGGAGTGTTCCTCACTGAGCAGACGGGGGAGCCTGGACGCTGCACAGCAAACACTGACATCCTGATGAAAGAAAGAGACCTTTACATTTCCATCCTCCGGGGGAATTAATAATCCACTGAACCTACAGTCGGCCATTATGACCGAAAATACCATTGTCAAACCAAAGGATAGATTTAAAGTAACACTGAGCAAATGAATGTCATTGTCACTCGTCTCCCCGACTTCTGCTCTCTCTTCCTTACCTCATTCCCTCCCTCTCTACATTCCAAAAGGACAAATGTTTCCTGCAGTCACTGTAGCACTGCATTGGTATTCTGCTCTTAGCTGAAAGCGAGGCAGCGGTATCTGCTTCCAGCAACCACACAGCAATCTGACACGGAGAACAGGAGAGAATTAAAAGGAGCAAGGAAGACACAGACGGACGGTGACATCATTTTTCTTTGCCATGGGGTCAGTAAACAGCCGCAACTCATCCGCCAGAGACGTCCACAAAGGAGACAACAACACTCATAGACGCACGTCTTTTTTGGAAAATGTGTGTGACTTTAAATGTCACATGACAAAATGTTCTGTTTGTTTTTGGGGGTGGGGGGTGGGGGGTCCCAGGGATGCAGACGCTTATCTGACAGAGTCCCAAGAAAGCAGCACTTCAAACACTGACTTCATCTCATCACACAGACTCAGGAGCAGTTTATTGATTATTGAGGAGGCTGCCATGTTGTATTAATGGTTAGTCCTTAAAACCAAACAACGATAAGTCCTCTGACACCACATTTATTAGAGATTCACTTCATCCATACAGATGTTTTATTGATGGGTCATACAAAGGTTTGATAAACGTATGTAAGTATGAGCTTTCATTTCAGTAATAATAATAATAATAATAATAATAATAACAGCCAGGAATTTTTAGGAAACTTGTGTTAAAAGTCAAAATTTCAGTAAGTCTGAGAAGTAATCATTTTACCCAAATAAAGCCATGGTATAATGAGAAGACACATAAATTAAAAAAATAAAATAAAATAAATGTGTTTTGCATTATATTCTTAGAATCCTAATGCATGTGATCATCTGCTGCTGTGCCAAAGGCTTAAGTATTTATTTATTTGTGAAACCATCTTGATTCAGGCCAAAGATGCTCTCATTCTCAAACACGCGATAAATTAAATTTGTCTCTTTTGTTTATCATCAGGCTTTAATAAACATTGCAAACAAAAAAATAAATAAACCAAACCCTTCTGCCTCTATCCACATCCATCAAAACAGCAGCCTCCTGTCACCGCTGGTGACGGACAACAAGCAGCTGTGACCAGCAGAAGCATTTTCAACATACGTAGGCTCCACCTGAAGCTCCAACCAAAGGTCATCTGCAGCAGAGTCCGACGTTTGCTGGACTCATCCATCCATCACAGGCTCTCTTACACAGATTGTCTCATTACACACACACATACACACACATACACACACACACCACTGTGAATGAGGGTAAGGGGCTGCATAAGGAAGAAGAGTGTCTACAAACGTTTCACAGAGATACAGAGAGAATCCAAGAAAGGAATGAGGGAGATAAGTGTAGATGGAGAGGCAGGAGAGGGAAGGGCTGACAACGGGTAAAGGTGAAAGAGAGATAAGTGCAGTGAGGGAGTGAACTCAGGAGACGAAGTGTGGGGAAAGGAGGTGAAGAAAGATGGAAAGCCCAGATAGCCTGGAGAGGAGAGGGAGGAGGGCAAGCGACGATAATGCGGCAGCATGAACAGACCGGGAGAGAGACGGATGAACGTGAAGGAGAGGGAAAAACATAGATATGGAAATGGAAAGTGTCAGTGAGGGAGGAAGCCCACGGTTTAAAACAGAACAGAGTTTGACATGAGCTGACAGCGCAGGAGCAAATGAAGGCAGGCGGAGGATTCAGACCAGAGACAACAGACTTTTGGAAAACTCTGTCCTGACGCTCTGATAGTGGTTCAAGTCTTCTATGACTCACACGATGCCTGAGTTGTTGTTTTTTTCAGCTTTCAAAGCAGCAATCAATATTCAATTAAAACAATTTCTATCTCTCCACAGAGGAATCCTACTGCCTGAGAGACATTTGACACTTTGTACTCACTGCAAAAGGTCACAAACACATTTTAAAGTAGTGTCTCGGTTAAGATCAGATGTATTTATTTGGCGCTATACTTTGACCTAAATACTGAGAGTCTGGGTTCAAACTACAGAAAATAAAATGGCATCACAATCACATCAGGAGCTAGCAGGTACGACATGAGCTTTCCTTACCTTCCTTGCAGTACTTCCCCTTGAAGCGGGTGTGGGTGCAGTCGCATTGAACCTCCCCATACTGAATAGAGCAAAAGCCTCCATTAAAGCACGGGTTCTGCTTGGTGCAGAGGTACTCCAGGTCGCTCTGGATCCCCTGGCTGTTTAGCAGAGAAGGAGGCATCTCCCCCACCTTCAGATTGGAGATCAAGCCCAGGAAGGGCGGCTCATACTTCACTGTGCTAGATGTCAGAGCTGAGAGGCGCACATCAGGTGGGATTCCGCCCACGAACAGATCACTGACCACCGCCATCTCCTTCCTCTTGGACTTGACCTCAGCCACTTTCGTCTCCCCGTCCACCATCAGGAAGGTCTCGCGAAAGTTGCGGGTGAGCAAGACCATGTGCCAGCGGTCGTCGTTCACCCGAGTTTCCATGTGCAACGTGGCCGGCTCGGCGCAGTGGATGGCAAAGCGCAGCTGGAGACGCCCTCCTGCGACCAGCAGCTCCAAGAAGTCACAGTTGCCGCCGTCGTCCAGGTAGAGTACTAAAGCTTTGCTGATGTTGGTCTTGAGACTGAAGCTCAACTCACCCACCGATCCAGCTTCCCAGCGTCCATAGCGGGCCCACTGGCCGGGTGCGCCGCCAAACTCCAGCATGGTCACGCTAGTGAGTAGACTGACAAGGGCCAGCGGCCACAGGGGCCAACACAGGAACCCCCTGGTCATGTTTTAGGACTTTCACTTCTCCAATCGAGGCCTTCGGGTTTCAAATTAATCACAGGTGACCTTGCTACTGTGGCCAATAGATTTCAAATGTAAACAACAATTAGCTCTCTCTAATTAAGCTATAACGCTTACTGTGTAAAAGAAGCCTCACAGGGGTCTTACTCCTATAAACTCCTAAATGAATCAGCAGTTTTTCCCTGATCTCCTTGATGCTCTACTTCTTATCCTGACTCTCTCCTTTGTCTCTCCATCAGTTGGTGCCACAGGGACTCAGAGGAAAGGAATAAAGAATAGGGGTAGAGTGTAGGAGACGGGTGGTGGTAGTGGTGGTGGTTGGGGGGGGGGGGGGGGATTATGATAATTTCCCAACGCCTCTTGGTGTAGCCAGAGCCAAAAATAGAATTGCAGTCTCTAGAATCCAGATCTCGGTGTAATTTCCAGGAAAGCTGAAGTGCTGCCAAAAGCTCGAAGGAAAGCTGGTTGTGATGATTCCTGAAGGGGAGCGCAGCAAGATGCAGTCATGGTTTCAGTGTTCAGCCATTCTGCTGCTGATCACAGACATTCAGGTAGGTCATCATGGTAGCAGGCAAGAACCTGGGAGAACATGCAGAGAAAAAAAAACATTGAACACTCAAATTGGATTTCAAAGCTTTACATCTCAACAATACAAAAATGAGATTGTCCATATAAAGGATGCTTATATTGCTTTTCTCAATTGAAGTTTTGTCTTTACATCCACTCTGCCCGTAGGAGCTTGCAGCTGCATGTTTCATATTATAAAAAGGTTTGCGTCGCTCCATATTTCCCAGAGGGGCACAAGCAATCTGGACATCTTATTTCATCTGCTACTTCTCAGTCACATCAATATATATGTCAAACAATGTACGGAGCAGCACAACATAATAGCTCTTCTCATGTGCCGACAAGAGCTGTTATCGACTCTCACTTTTCACAAACAACACAAAAATGCAAATGCAAATGATGGAATCAGCTCGTCTTCAGAGTGAAGCGCTGCAGTCGATGGTGAGTGAGTGATATTTAATTGCCAGTGCGGTCTGCATTTAAAGCTTGGCTCGCTTCAAGGTTGCAACAAAGCATGACGTATAGTCCATCCTGCAAGGGAGGCAGAGCAAAAGTGAAGGTCTTTGAGAAACAGGCCCACAGACGACCTTACGCATTAATGGTCATACTGACAAGTAACAAAAGGCAACGCTGCCTCCAGGTGATGACCGCGGTGAGCACAGAGCACATAATTCAGATCTGAGTTTTGACATCTGTTGGCCACAGTTGAAAGCACCAAGCCTGAAAATCCCAATAGCAAATTTGGCAGGTCAGACTACTACAAAGCGTTGGAACTTACTTCCTACAAGCAAAATCAGTCTGGACCAATCACATGAGTCATGTGGAGTCTGTGGGCGGGGCTTAACAGGATGACGACAGTGGTTATGTACACAACAAAGACGGCTGCTGCTGATGAAGAGCGGTCGTTGGACTCGTCGTTGGCGTCAATGAGTGGGATATTTCTGAATAAGACAGAGGATCAATTTCCATCCCTTTGCCATTGACTCGTTTCCATCACGTTGCTCTGACTGGTCGTAGTGCGATCCAACTGTGTGCGGTGGTACTTTGAAATGCACACGTTAGCGCCACGCCTGGAAAAGAGGGAAGGGCTGAACCGACATCTTTCAAGATCTAAGACTAAATCAGGCTAAAAATCTCCAAGATAGATCCTATTTCACCGGTGGAAGGATCCAAATGTCTGGAAAACAAGAAGACGCTTGCGTCTAGTTGTAACATTTTATCCTTCACCCATTGTGTTACCTGCAGTCTATATTGAGACCTTCTCACCTACAACAACAAAAGGGATATGCTTCATGTGCTCCACCATTAAACACAAAGAGCAAATGACTCACTGTATGTCAGACTGCTGTTAAGTGTAAGATGCTGTCAGACAAATGTTGTCTGATACGAAGCAGGCACGACATGCCCCTAGGAGTGATGAAGCCGAGGCTGTTATTTTTGGTCTGTGAGACAGAGCCCAATCTGCCTGCTCGCAAATGTTCCTCTTTCATTAACACACACACATACATCCATACATGTTCAATCCACACCAGTGAGATACTGGAAGGACAAACTGTACCAACGCTAAAAACATGTGGGACCAAAAATGTATTTAACAGTCTTAGAGCTTCTAACTACATCTATGTCCCTAATGGCTCGAGTTGGAACATTCCGTGAACCCTGCTGAATATTCAGTGACTTACTTCTCCCTGGTTGGAGACTAAACCACAGACACAAGCAGCATTTCTTGCAGTTTACACGCCATATGGAGATATATCTGAAGGTTTATCGTTTTACTGAATATGCATTGTGCTGCGCATGATGAGAGAGCATGGCGAGCTTGTCTGATGGTACTATTAAACCCAAGGACACTAAGGAAACATAACAAGCCACCGGAGATAACAGCTATGAGTGTAGTTCGTGTGAGGTGATGATTTCTTGTTGTCTTCATTCAATAGAGTGACTGTCTTTACGTGGGATACGCTGCACGGATGTATATGTATACGTCTGCATTTGGAATTATGGTCCCATTTGCCGTGAATAATATCTCATCCACAGCATTCGGCCTTGTTTCACAGATGTCATACATGTTCCACTTTCCATCCATTTCTCGCCAGCTGCTAGTGTGACATCCATCTGTGTCAATTCTTTCCTGAAGAAAAGGGACAGCTCTCTCACTCGCTGTGCTCGGCTAAGCTGCAGCATAGTCGGGCAGCTTCACTGAAAGACCAATCTGTACCCAGCCTCGTACACCCTTGCCTGACTTCGTGTCAAAGCAAAGCTCTGCAAGCCTCAGGATAACTGCACGGTCATGTGAGCCAGCACCGACCTCTTTCTTCTCCATCAACCCATGGGGAGTATTGGCACGATCTTAACAGCAACTCTGCTGCGTCTCTTCAACGGTCTTTGGCAACAACCAGAGTGTCCCATTTAATATTTTTATACTCCTCACTTGGGCCAGAATTTTCAAATCTATGTCAAAGTGTAAGAGTTATTTTCCCCAATGATTGATCCATTCCATAGCACATGACTGGATTTATTTGTCTAAAATGCGCTAATTGGAAGAATGTGACGTTAAATCGTTCATCGTAGCCAGTTGTCATTAATTATCTTGTCGCTCAACTAAGCAAATATCATCACAACGAAGAGACAACAATGGATTAAGCCTGGGCGGTGTGTGAAAAGTCCATAGTCGGTGCACAAAATGAGTACGAGCAGAATGAATAAGCCACGTATGCGATGAACCGTATTTGTGTGATCGATGTGCTTTCAGGGTTTGTGCGCTAACTGGTACTGTTTCTTTGGCTTCGACAGCGTCTGCTCACATTTACAGAAGCCTTTCACATAAATGTGTGTGTTTTGGAATTTAATTCATCTTTTTCAGAGTTCCGCCTTGGCCCCTGGACGAAGACTCCCAACGGACTGCACCTGTTGTGCGAAGCTGTGCCAGGCTTTCATCATCTCTCCTGCAAACACTCAGTTCAGAGATGACGCCTGAAAGGTCCGGTTTGAGTTTTGTTGGCTTTTTTTAATGCAAAGGTGACATCTTTGTAAGTGTATGCATCCTTTTTAGGTGCAGTTAATGAGCTATGAAACCACAGAGAAATAACCTATATGGGTGGTGTGTCACACAAACAACCCCGCCCCCGCCTCGGACTGGTGCTTTACTGCAGACAGACGCACTATAGGACAATAACATAGGTCAAGTGTCCGTCACTTTACCACAGGAGTATAAACCAGGCTTTACTCTGTTGGAAGTTTCCATCAGAAGTTTAAAGAAGTTTTACGCTGCGGCAGGTTGTTAGCATATAACATACAACCAGTTGCTGCCATGTTACTGTCAGTTAGAAACCCACTTTAACAAGCAGTTGTGCCTTGAAGTGTTTGGTGTGTGTGTGTGTGTGTGTGTGTGTGTGTGTATATACATATGTAAATATGTCCCTCATCTGAGCACAAGCATTCCACACACTCCACATGCTAACAAGCGAGCACATAAACCACATCCAAGTCTGACAGGAGTCGTTAATCCTCTCATGTTAGAAGCTCCGCCAGCATGAAGCTGCTGATGCTGCTGAGCTCTAATTAACCAGAGAGGCACGCTGAGACGCTCTTCACGTTACTGGTCGAAACACAGAGCAAGGACTGATGGAGGGTACTATTGAATTAAAGTAATATAGAAAGTAAAGAGTGATGAGCAGGTTTGGAGCCGTATGTGCTTCAATGGTTCATAGTCTGTCTTTGTCTCTGCCTTACGTTTCACTGTCTTGGACTCTTGTTCTTTATTTTAAAAGCATTACTGTGTGTGTCATTGAGGGTATCAACTTCCCACCAATCCCCTGTCCCATTAACTCTGTTGCATTTAGATGTGTTGTTCCTTTCCATCTTTGTCAGATCATTTGTTCAGTCTGCCCTCGGTTCTGTCCCTTGCGTTTTGCCATTTAGTTCTGCTGAGCCGTTGCTTTGCTCGCTGGACTCCAACTTTGTGTTTTCGGCGCGTCACCTAAATATTAAGTAGTTCAGTTTCTGCCTGCCGGGTCTTGCATTTGGTTCTATCTGCTCTCACAGAAGGAAATCAATCGGATTTAAAATCCAAATGTTAAAAATCACTTTTATAACTTTAAAAAAAGCAAAAGCAAACTAATTAACTGCCATTTATAATCATGTCGGCAGGAAGTGCCACAGTGGAATCAATGGAAGGAACCTGCATTAAAAAGTAATACGGCATGAGAATGAACTAATCTGTATGGCGGTGTGAGCAAACACAGAGGTGCCGGGTCTTTATTCAACATAAGACTGCTGCCATTGATGAGTCTCCTCAGCTGTACGCAGCCAGTGTCTAGCTCCGGCTATTAGCGCTAACTGCATTTAGTCCTAATGAGGAGATGCTAATGAAACAGATCAAGGACTTTAGCCTCGCTGTTAACTCTGCAACAGCCAGATTAATAACGACTTAACGGGGCTCCTTGTCTGCTCCTTTTGCTGCGACACCTTGACAAGGTGAATTATGGGGAATAAATGAATTTGCGATGCAAGCTGGAATGTTCTGAGGGTGACAAGGGCAATCATGCAGGGTGAGTTTGTTATCTGTATGCATTGAAAGGTAAATACCGGCCCTTGCTGATTGCCTCACACGTTGGTTTGCACTAACAGGTTACCTTATTTTCTCCTTCATCGAGTAGATCGATAGCCACCAGGAGGCAATAGCCCTTTTCCAGCAAAATGTGAGAAAGGGTCTTTGTCTAGTGAATCAATCGACAACAGTACGTGAATAACAGACAGACGCATGGACAACAGCAGAGGACTGAGCAGGTATGTTACGTCTCTGACCCAGAGAGCAAAATGGCCGACGACAGCGGGGAGGAATGTGGACATTAAGCCCGTCACCCCGCTGGAGACTCAATCATACGGACACACCTGCACTGCGTCCGAACACATCAGCTTCAGACCGGAGTCTGCACACATGCTGGAAGAACCTTAAAGCTTCAATAGCGCCTGAGCCCGTCCCTCCGTGACCTACTGTCGTCCCTGTTTCACACAAACCTCCCTCAGACTTTACCTCCTCCGGCATCATCAACGCAAGTGTAACTCCAAACGAATCAGAATGAACAGGGTTTGTGCCCCAGGTTGGGTTCTGTTATGTCATCACGGGGGCGACAGTCTGAGAGGAAAATCAGTTTGTGCCACTGCGGTGAAAAGGGTAAATGTGGCTGTGCTTCCTGGAGGGAGAGCATGTTAAGTGTGTGGTGTTCAAGGCACCAATCAGCGCCGGCGGGTGACGCAAATGCTCGCAATAGCAGTGCAGAGCATTAAATACAGTATGTTTACAGTATACACGTTTCTTCTGTCAGGTCCCTCCCCAACTTCTCTTGAGTAAGATACTGAACTCCTTCCTGTTCGCTAGTTCTAAGTTGGTTTGCATGCGTGAAATGTAAAATATTTGCTATAGGCGTGTGGCAATGTGGCCGATTAACTTTGTGTGTGCGCGCCCGCTAGCATGCGTGTGGCCGTCTTGCAGCCCGGAGATGTTTTGGTAGGAAGCACAAGGCTCAGTGGCCAGGCCTTGAGACTCTCCCGGTTCCAATTAACCAGCCCAGCAGCCTGCAGCTCTGCTGGCCTTATCTGGGAGAAAAGAGACGGGGGAACGGCGGGGCAATGGAGTGAGGGGCAATAGACTGAGACAGGATGGAGACAGAGAAGGTTGGAACAGATAGAAAGAAAGTCAGGCTTGGGAAAGCAACAAGAAAAAAAAACTCCACAGTCACTGCCAGGCAGTGCTTCTGTAGATATCTGCTTGTTGTCCTTCATTTCTGACTCCATTCTTTCCTTTCCTCCCTCCTTCATCTTCGTCCCATCAGGCAAAGGGGGAACCGTCTCGGTGAGAAACAAAGATGTGTGTTTGGAGCAGGGCTGCTGACAAAAAGTAGTGTGTTGTTTTGGGAGGTAAGGGCTGATATTTCATGTTGACTAAAGGAATGAAAAAGAACATGAGGAACTATGAGTGCTGTGTGCATGTTTACAGAGCAGAAAGTGTCAGCCCGTCCTATCTAATAAAGTTCTTTTGGACCTCCGGAAACGTTCTTGATTCAATGAAGCACAAAGAAACGGTGGCCTAAAGGTTAATACTGAGAGACCATGCTAATGAGTTAGCATCCTGCTATATCTGGGAGTAGTTTATGTAAGTAGTACAACTGTGCCAAACAGGCTTGATGACAAATAAACCTTCTTCATCTCAACTTCTCCAAAGTACGGTCCTTCTAAAGTGACGTACCACAATTTAACACCCCGCATTTCCACCTCAGTCAGACTTCTGGCTGCACGGGTTGTGTCATTTACAGTCAATTCCCACCTTTTCGAGGGAGTTTATTTCTTCACATTTCTCAAAAAAAAAATAATTGTGTATTCATTTAATAGGGAACCACTATCCTCCAGCTTCAGACTGCCTCTATAATAATTGCACCAACAATAAAAAGGAGGCCATTAGAGCGGCTGGTGACAGCCGTCCTATCTATCCCACATGTTAATTGGGGTAGTGGCAGGTACAATTACAGTTCATTTCTGCTTCTTAAGTGGCCAGTGACACATTTCAAGCATCCAGCCAGGGCCCTGACTACACAGAGAATATTGAACAACACCTCTATTATACTTATTATACGTCCACAGGCAGGTGGAGTAAAACTTGGTGACAGCTTTTAAAAACTACATGGAAAGAAAGTGAAGAAGAAAAAATTGCAGACACACAAGCAGTTTCCACCACTTTAAGTGCGTCGACACATTTTTACGCTTGTGCACTGAACTGTATGGTGGTTTATTGTGTTTTATTAAGCCCATCTAGGAAAGTGAGGCTGAGGTATGGTGATAAAAAAGGACTGATAAGAGGGAAATAAGAGGCCCAGCAGAGAGAATATAGAATATAAGGAGGTGTGTGTTCAAACAGTCAGACAGCTGATTATCATTTTATTATACTGTCAAAAAGTACTTTGCTCATGCTGCAGGTCTGATATCAGGGACTTACTTTATTTTAAGAGGCAAAACAAAATATTCTCCCCAAGCTCTTATTCACCCACATGCACCTGTCGGATGGAGGACTTCTCTAAATGAAAGCGGCTGGTGAATGCAGCGAAATAAAGGCCAGAAATCAGCAGGGAAAGTAAAAATAATTACAATTAACACAGACTAAACAGGCTTTCTGACACATTTTGACAAACATGATGCTGGTTAAAAAGGCATTTCAAACAAATAATGCAAATGCACTTTGGGCCGTCATGTTCAGTTCTAGCAAAGTGGTGTCAAAGAAGGAATAATAAAGTGGTGAAGTTAAATTCATTTCACTATTGGCTGCTCGAATAAAAAAAAACACCAATAGCAACAAATGAGAGCTTGGAATTATTAGCGTCCTCACAATGTTCTGTGGAATGGTCGTTAAAATACCCCAGCTGAGGCTGATGGAGCGTCATGTGGTCGCAAACAGGTCAGGGGAAACAGATCAAACACGGCCACACAGGGAACGGGCAGACCAACACAAGTTATAAACTGAGCCCCGGATATTTCACTCACTGTCCCAGCGTCCGTCGATGTGTGTGCACAGATGATCACCAAGAGCCGGTGCCCACTGATATGTGCGGTAGGTGAGCAATGCGTTTAATTTCACAGACCTTGTAGACTCGCTCAGCTCATTATTGGCCTCTCAATTCACTTAACGCCCTTCCGACGGCGGCATATTGATCTGGGCAGTATTGCTGAAAGCACAGATTACAAAAGACTCCTGGCTGTCTCTGCAGCTCTCTCTCTTTTGAGGAGGAAATAAGGGAGGAACTAAGAATAACTGATGAAAAACGGAACTGACGCCACTCTGAAAACATTGATTCAGCTCTCCTTTAGTTCAGCTCTAAATCTGACTGAGCGGGAAGATGCACAGGCATGCGGTGTCGCTTTGTGACTCAGACCAAAAAAAACAAAAAAAGTGGCACAGATTTTTTTTTTTTTTTTTTTTTTCATGAAAAGATAGGAAGTGACGTGCATTTTCGAGTGTGTGTGTGCACATACGGACACACGAGGAGATGTGGGAAGAGAAAAAAAAAAAAGGGGGATGTGCATGTATATACGAGCCATTGGGCAGATGTAGGTTGGGAGGGGGTGAACGATTATGTAAGCGTGGCTAATGCGCTCACGCTTTCTGGAAAAAAGAAAGGAGAAAATGAAATGGAATTCCTTCAGCATCTAAGACAAACTGCATCCTCTTCCCAACGGCCTCAGTGGGGATATTACCGGGAGGATCAATTACGACCCCGAAAATAAAAGTAAACAGGCCGCAATGAGGCCAATTGAACTCGTGCATGATTAACGTTTAACGGGTGAACTAAAAGACACCGCTTCAGACGATCAATACCAAACACACCGCCTTTCTTACGACCTTGTGAAATAGTTCGACAAAGCCTCGGCGGTTGTTTCGTAAAGTAAGGCACCGACCATGTTATGGTCTGATGAAGTCAATGTGCTTCATTGATTTGGCATCGCAACACGAGGAGTCAGTGGACTGTTCCGTGGGCTCGCCTGTGTGTGTGTGTGCGTGTGCGTGTGTGCATCTCAACTCAGAGTACGTAGAGGTTATAAGAGGTATTCTTGGACAAACTCTTCCAGTTCAAGTTACGTCAGAAGAGATTTATAAAAATAAAAAACCTTTAAAACTAAAAGATTCCGCTAAAGGTTCAATCACCTGCGCTGCAGGAAGATAATGAAGTGACTCGTGATGCTTGCACCCTGAGCACGTCACCACGCTTTTCTGCAGCTTCTGTCAAGATCATGTGAAAGTGTTTGTCACAGTGTGAATATAGAAGTGTTTTAAAGTGCACACACTTTAACGCCTCAGTTTATTCTTAAGCTAAAGGGAGTTTTCAACCGAAATGGTAATGTTTCATGCACGCACGTGCACACACACACACACACTCTGCATCTTCTATCTGAGGAACATTAACAATGTCAGTGATTCCCTGCAAAACAGAAAATCACTCACTTGAATCCAGGCAGTGTCACACTTCGTAATCATACTGCAAAGAAACTGTAATCGTGTGTTGTAAACGTATGTGATGAGTAATTTTACTGAGACAGTGTTTCTCTGCAGATAATTCTTATAATAATAGTACAACGTGAACGAGAATAACGATACAGGAAATGTGCAACAAACATCCAACAACTTGGAGTGTGCAAGCCAGGAGCTCTGGATAAATCTCTGGCCCTCAGCGTTGTTTAAAAGCTGCATTTCTTTCAGTACCAACATAAAACAGAGAGCCACTAAAACAATTTTCTGCCTCAAAAAGATAAAACAAATAAAAGGCAAATTAATTTTTATAAGCATGTTCACATCGCACTCTTACAAACTAAAAAACACACTCTCTCGGCGGTGGGTGTACACCTCGGAACAAGCTGTTAAGGATGAATTCAGGCCCCTTTGGGGTAATCTCATACGCCATATGTCTGCGTGAACTCCAGCCAGTACACACTGTGCTCATTGGCCAGGAATACAGGGGCTGTAATGTGGCCCCCAAGAGCCCGTACAGTTGGAATTGAGTGTTGAAATGAAAGAGGTGTCCATGGAAAATGTCATTAGACTCAGAAGTAATAAGGTCTCCCTTAGTGTTGCTGATGTTTATGTGTCCGATGTGTAATGACTTACAAAGGAATGTGAATCATGTCTTTGTTTGTAATCGTTTAAATGCATCGCCTGTTGAATTCACCTCCCTCATGACTAAACGGTTTCCCTCCTCCGCACCTGACTGCACATGTTCCCATCAAAATGACATCAACAACGCCGTTGTGTCATGTCGGGACTTTTGGGAAACCCAGCCAGTGTCGTCTCTGCTACTTTGCGGTCAAGGTTATTTTCCTGCGACGTCAAACAGTCAGTCAAAATGTCCTGTTTGTGTCTTTCTCCTGTAATCCTCACATGAAGTGTCGTTGTCAAAAGGAGTTGAGGGAGGTACTTTGTGGATATGTGACATGCTGGCCCAGAGGCGACGCCGCTGGAATTTTTGTCAAGTTGCTGTGTGTCAGAGCAGCAGAAAACTGATTAAAAACAGCAGAATAATCTGAAATTTGGCCTGATGCTGTCACGCGGTGGGCCGGCAGTGGTTCTCCACACGATGAACGCCACTCTGAAGGTGCACGATGAATCAGCAGAGTTGTTTTGCCCCGAGTCCAAGGCTCTGTCTGCTCCACCTCCTCCTTCATAGAGCACCCATCACACCCCACCTGCTATTCTACACATTTCTTTTCCATTTTCCCTAAATAAACCTTCACTGCTTCTATTCTGTCATATTCCTGTCAGACCTCCTACTGTTTACCCTCTTAAGCACCCGCTAACCAATGCTAAGCCCCGACAACAACAGTGCAAGAAAAGCAAGAAGCCAAATGGGGCATCGGTGAACAGAAACAAGCGCCCCCTTTCATCATGTACCACTACCAGCAGAGTACACAAGGAAGGAGGGAGGTCGAGAGAGAGAGGTGGGAGCAGATGTAAAGGAAGCCAGTGTGACTAAAGCGCTTGGTAAAAGCCAAAGCGTGGCGGGGGGGACACAGAATGGCGCCGCTACCCAGGCAGGATTTTGAGTGAGAGCAGATCTATGATGCTGGCTTTCCCTGGCGCTGGGGAGCCGGCATGTGCAAAACAAGGCAAGGTTAGGAAGACATGAAACCGGGAGTCGTACCCCGGGGAAAACAAGAACTGCAAAAGCAAGTCAAGGAGCTGCTGAAGAGGATGCACATTAAACAGAGAGAGGCCTGTGAAAGTTAAGAACTGAGGCTGTCGACTTGTACTTAACGATCAAATGACGAGTTCATATTTACATTCATGTAACATGTACAGAAGTTTACGAGACGCTGATTATCACCCAGTCCATTAGAAAGTAACTCAGGAAATAAACCAAACGGTGGAAACGTGAGCTGACTGTGTGGCGCATCAGTATATTAACAATATTTTAACAGCACTCATGTGGTATGAGATGGAGAATAAACACTAAAAACAGCGATGAAATAATTCAGTCTGGGTGGAAATCAGTGAAGAATACACAGGTGTAGTTCTCGCTATATTTTAATATATATTGAAATATTTCTGAATGAGATGCTATTGACGTTAGTGTTGTCCTGTTCGTGAACGAGTCATTTGAAAGAATGAATCTTTGGGGTGAACGAACTGTACTTGAATCACTGACTGAAAAGATTCGTTCATTTCACCGTACAGCTAAAAAAAAGTTTGAAATATGACTTATTGTCCATATCGCCCAGATCTACCGGGAGGTTATTTGTCAGTCTCTAGCGGACGTCACCATTAAAAAGCCTTTTTTTTTTTTGGCTTCAAAATGTTCTAATCTAAAGCCTGATCCCAGACCAGCTCACTTCCTGTGTTCTAACTGCAGTTCCACTGCAGTACAAGGGGTGCAGAGCATTAGTGGCAAGGGGAAGGATGTCACAAGGAGGAATGTGTATGGAAGCTGCAAGCAAAACATGGGTGCTCCTGTGTGTGTGTGTGTGTGTGTGTGTGTGTGTTATGCAACCAGGTGAAGGGAATTGGACGTGTGCCTAAAAGTGTTTGCATGCATTCACAAAACACGCTGGCATGTTAAGGTGAACTCCGTGTTTGTTGAGCAATGCCGGTGATAATGGCGAAGGCCCGAACCGTGTTGGGAGTGGGGAGGTGAGAAAGTGAGTGAAGATAGAACATCCGATCCAATTTCCAAGCGGCGCCAGCTCAGAGTACAAACACAAAGAGCTCCATTGCAGGCAGATGCCTGCTGAATGCTGAAGCTAATTCTCCGTCTTTAAGTACTAGGAGGAAGAACAGCAAGGAGGGAAGTTGTGTGTGTGTGGGGGGGGGGGTTAGAGCAGAGGATGTAACAAGGGAATGGGAGAGAGGGAAAGATGAGATTGCAGGTAGAAAGGGGGGCGAGCCCAAGTCAGTCAGCCGAGTGCAATACTGGCGGCACCACTCAGAGTTCACTAATGCGCCGTTGAATGGAGAAGACGAGCGTAATGACTTCCATTAGTGTGATCGTACACATGTGTGGGGGGGAAATGCAATAAACTGCTGCATCTGCTTATTGAAATTTAAATGACATTTTATCTTACAATGTGCAAGAATAATGAGCCAATGAGGAGTTTGCATGTGTTTGCATGAGGGCAGGGACAGGAAATGTAAGTAATGATGTTATTTAGGTCTGCGCGAGATGAAGAAAACTTCTTTTACATGTTAAACGACCAGTCAAACATCCACCAGTATGAGAAATCATGTTCCTGTTTAATAATAAACTTAATCTAAATGCCAAAGACGTAATGTGGCGGATTTGACAGATGAATGGAAGATGATGGACAAGTCTGTGTGTGTGTGTGTGTGTGTGTGTGTTTACGCCGTCAATGATGGAGACACACTTATCGCCGTTTAGTCATTTTTTATGACACATTTATGGCACGTGGTCTCAACGCGATGAGAAGATGATTCATGGTGCAGCTCTGCTGTGGTTATGTTTCATTGGAGTGTTTGAGGAAACCTGTTGGAGAACGCTAACGAGCAGAAATATGCTGCTGTCTCTCTCCGCTGCTCGTCTTTACCTGCAGCCGAGTCTCTGGAGTTACTGCGGTAACAAGGTCGCTTGAAGTAAACACTGATAACCGGGAAAAAACAAACACAGCAGCAGGATTCGATGTAGAGGAACGAAGAATGCACTCAGAGGTTGTGTGTTCATTTAACACACAGGCATAAAACTGGACATTATCATTGGCACGTGTTTGTCCCAGTGCTAATTTACTGAAGTGCCAAAAGCCAAATGCATCTGTGTCATTAGTTTCAACTAGGTGCGTGGAGTAAGGCAATAGTTACCATAGTTACCAGATATTTTAGTCCTGTTCCAAGGTGCCATGTCAGTAATCATTACCGCTGCACTTACACACTGTAAGAGGGTCCTTAAATATCAACTTGGGTGATACTAATACCAAGAAAAGAGAGGTTAACTGCAGTAAACACGCAGTAGATATTTTGTCCAATCCTTTTCGTCGATTTTGAACAAGCACTCAAATTTTGTCCTTTCGGTGTGACAGCTCAGGCAACGTTACCGCGGGCTGATGCATGAACACCATTCAACTTGGTAAGTTAGGTAAGTACATCAAGTACATCACCGCTGGTGGTAGCTTGACTGACATTTCTTAGCCCGTGTGAACTGAAACATTTATATTACAGATGATACAGATGTTTGTTTTGTTCGTCACCTGCTGCTCTGAGCGATCTAACAACGACCGGTGGTTGGAATAGTGAAATTGTTTCAAAATCATTCTGCCGCCGCTATGGAGCGAGTGTCTTCCGATGTGCAGACAAGAAGAGGATGAATGAGAACGTCTGTGAGGGAGTGACGACTGGCAGGAATTAGAAAATCATTACATAAGGTTATTACAAAAGAGCTTACAAAGTCTGGATGTCTGAGGATGGTGAAGGCTACTTACAGATTGTGTTACAACAATACCAGCTGGTCTGCAGCAGGAAAAAAAAACACTGCACATTTCTACAATATGACAATGACAATATATGAGTATGATGTATAATAATAGTACACATTTAAAGATCGATACTGGACCGTTAATGGCTGCTCCTCACATCGTCGTAAATCGACGACATTAGCAGATGACTGTTACATCATCTACTGGTGTAAACAGCTGCTTAGAATGTGGATGAATATTTTATGAATCTTCTTAATGGTGGTTGTAGAGATCGACTTCTCTCGTGTAATATTTGGCTTGAATATTTTTATGAAACCAAACAAAATAGCTTTCCATAACTGGAAATGGACCTATTTCAATTCGACATGATGATACTCATTTAGGCTGACAAATGAATGACTTGGGGAAAAATTGAGGTGTAATAAAGCTGCAGCTACAGAACAGAACAGTCTGACAAAGGCGGCGTCTGCTGACGGCTGAAGGTCAGCAGATACAGACCACCCCCACCCCCCCCACACCACCGTCCGTCCGTCCCATTCTCCCCCTCCTGACACAATCTGTGAGGCCCAGAAGCACCACTCCACGCTGGGTCGTCTCCCATTCACACAACACCACAGCCGGCGCACCGATAGGCAGGACACCGAGGTGCGTGGTCCCAAGTGGAACGCCGCCCCTCGAGGTGTGAATCGAGCCGTGGCTTGAGGGTCGGATGTCGTGCAGCGAGCGCGAGCCAAGAAAAGAACGAGAGAGATGGACGACGGTGTCAGGGGAGATTAAAAATGCATGGCTTTGCTCTCGCCGGCGTTACAGTGAGTGTCCCCGTTCACCGCGGCAAGGAGAGCGAGCACAGAGGCAGCAGTTCGGTCTCAGGTGAACTGTGATTCATGGGTGCGAAAGAGGTCGGGAGCAGGCACATCGAGGCTGATGAGAAATCTTAACCCGAGCGTCGATGAGGCCTGTGCAAATCACCGCTTGCACTCTGGCCAACGACTTGGCTAAACTCTTCGCTCTCGGACCATCAGAGCGGCAGCGGAGCGAGTGCGGCCCAACGCGTAGGGGCCTGTGTGGTGTCGGCACAGTGAGCGTGTCCCCGGGAAAAACCACAACGGGGAACGGCGACCTTGACAAAAAGGAGGATGTGTGATGAAGAGCTCCCCTTCAGTGAGCAAAATGGAGGAGGATAAAAAGAGAGAGAAGGGAGGGAAGCAGGGAAAGATGGATGGCCGATGAGTTGCACATGAGCGCATCCAAACAGCTTTTTAATTGGACTTGGAGAGGAGCTGAGGTCACAGCTGTAAATATCATGTGTGGCGTTGGAACGCCGTTCAGTGTGTGTGTGTGTGTGTGTGTGTGTGTGTGTGTGTGTGAGGCCGGTGTGGCATTGAGGCGACAACGATGGGAACGCACGGGAAGGGCACACATTAGCCTATGACAAAGGGCTGGAGATGTCAGTAAATGGTGGGAATTGTTTTTATGTTTCAAAAAAAACAAAAAAACATTGTAATGATGGTTTTTGGACTTGAGTGGACAGAAGATCTGAAAGGAAAAACTGGTTTGAACTGGTAGACTGAGGGGCACTGAGGTAGAGAAAGGAGGGAGATTCTGCTGGGACTTAAATACAGAAAGAGAGAGGATTGTGTGTCTGTGTGTGTGTGTGTGTGTGTGTGTGTGTGTGTGTGTGTGTCATGAGTGCTTACGTTGTCTGCAGATGAAACTGGGTTTCTCCCGTGATTCAGTCCGTATATCGTACCTGTCATTTTGATTCTTTTAGTCAAATGACATCGAAGGGAAGCGGTGGAAATGTGAACCGCGCCGGTTTCGTTGTCTCCTGCACAGCCCATCAGGGTGGGAACTGTGTCCAATGACACCTGCAGGACTGCAGATTAGTACAAACTTTCAATGGGAGCGGGCCTTTCTGGAAGACAATCGTCTTGACAGAAACCAATCACAGTCCAATTTAGAGGTAATTTCTTTTGCATTTTTCTCCATCAGGCCATCAGAGCAGCAGCTCGCTTCCTTGGGAGATCAAGGCTGATGACTGGGCGCCTCGAAAGGACCACACAATAGTGGAGTCTGTGCAGTCACAGTTCCAATCTCTGTAACCACCACGAACCAAACTGATGCCAATGCCTTCGCCACTGTATAAAAATGTGGTGCAAACATGATGTTATATACTGTATATCATCCACACTTACACTCGGCTGCCTCAGTCTGGATTATCTGTTCACACCTGAGTGGGATTACTGTGTTCACACCAGCAGCCTGAGATGGTGGTCGGACGCCAGGTCAGGTGTCGGCATAACGAGCTGGGAGTGATGAGAAGGAAAAGATGCTTGTAGATCCGACAATGACTACTTGGCTTTTAGAAGAAGAGTGTGCCACCTCAGAGGACTTAGGAGCTCCCCACAGGGACAAAGCTCATGTGGCTCCAGTGGGATTTAAAGGCTTAAGTCTTACAGTTAACGTGGCCCATTGAGCCTAATGAACCAGAGGAGCCACAGAGATGAAACACAGTCATAGAAAGGGCAGGATGCAGAGTGGCTCCAACAACGTTTGCCTCCACTCTATCGTTAGATGTTTGATGCAGAAAAACGTGCTGGGATGGCCCAAAGCCTGGAAGGAACATACGGCCACATTCAGGCTGCCGACAGTGGAGGGAGACCAAAAGTATTCACAGCTCGCAAGGCTCCGTTTTTACCTCCACTGTGTGAGTAGAGGCTGCTGAAAAAAAGATGTATTCTGAGTAGATGTGGCTGAGGTGAGGAAAAGTTCAGCTGACCAGAAGTGAACTGCCTCCTACTTAAACGCATTGTTTCTTTTCATTTTGGCTCCTTTCTTGCACACACGAGCACTCGGCCTGCGAGGATATGCAACCTTGGACAAAGTGAAATCAAGTCGGATACAGAGAAGGGAGCGTTCTTCCAATGTTGTAAGATTTGACGGCTTTAAATGAATTATCAAGAGAAAGAAATCACACAACAAATCGAGTATCATGACATTCTTCAGTCGCACAAGTTGCAAATGATTAAGGCTATGAAGCATATCGAGGTTTCAGCGGCGTGTTTCATACATTCATTTTATTAAGACAATATTGGGGCTGAGTGATAACATAGTACAATGGCGCCGACACACTAATTGTGGGAGGAAACATCCAATTTAGCTTCTTTACTCCGAAATGATTGAGAGGCTGAGTCAGTTCTCTTCTCGATGGATTCGGGGAGCAAACGACAAAAGAGATGATGACAGCTATCGTCCTCATCAGACTCGACACAGCGGCAGCAGCGTCACGAGAGGAGGATTTGATAATTGGCGATGTGACATTTGATGAAGAGGCCATTTCTTTTTCTTCTTCGACGTACTCGTGCGAGATGTTTATGATTGTTTCGATCCATGTCGACAGCACGTGGACGATGGAGGATTGTAGCAATGCAGCTCCTTCTGCTCCACTAAGCAGGTTTAGTGGAAACAGTTTGTTCACGCTACAAAGAAGAAAACTTTCCACATGTCAGAGTTAAACTGAACCTGCTTTCTGGAACGAGCCCCAGCTGTGTGTTTGGGGTTTGTCCAGAGTAAAACCGGATGAAAACATCCTGTCAGAACAAAGTGACTTCACAGAAACATGATCCTCAGTGAAGGTTGAGTTGAATACTAAAATGAAGTAAAAATGTCTGCACAACTTCACGGCAACAACAGTCTGGTTCATCAGCGGCTCAAGCAGTCTGCGTCCCTCCAGAAGGTCTCTGCTCGTTGGCCCTGATCCAGGTTCACTTAAAAGCTTGTTCATCCTGAAATGAGGGAAAATGTTCACTTCTATTTTCATGTCCACTGACAGAAATCAAATCCGCCTTGAAAGTGTCATACGATTCCATTCTGTTTAATCAGTGACTTTGACAACAGGAACATTTTCCGAACATCCGGGTCATTATCATTTGTTTTGTTCCTAAAACACCTAAACGCCACAGGGATCGGATATTCAAGGACCATCACGTGTAAACGAGTGAATCCACTGCAACTTGTTGCTTTCTAGCGACATCAAACCTCTGAATCACCAGAGGGGGGTCCTGAGTGTCGCACACAAGGGGATGAGGAAGAATCTTTGTAGATGTGAAGGGATGAGACACGTAGCCTCTGTCTCTGTCATCATCTGAGCAAATCCTCTCATTAGGAAATAAATGCAGCACAACATTATTTCGTTGGATCTTGGACAATCTGAGCGTTCCAGCGCTAATTGCCGCTTGACTTCTTTGTCTTAACATGTTTGATGAGCGCGTTGAGAATAAATCATTATCAAGAACGTGAGCAGCGATTCCAAGAAGGCCGTAGCTTGTTCAGAAGTGCTGCAGATGCAGACCAACGCCTTTGAAGCTGATGGACTGGATTCATTATTAAACAGATCTTTTAACGATGTAAAATGCCTTGACTGGAGGCAACAAGCTCAGCCAAGAAGCTATGTATAGCCGCCAGGAACCGTAATGCACACTAAAATTAACAAAATGCACTTTGGATTGCCTTTAAATGGCAAGGTCAGCGCGTTTACCTGCAAATGTTTCAATTAACCTTTGACCCCACGGGCCCCGCTGGACTTAATTACCCTCCTAGTTGTACTGCCTGTGGGTGAATGCGTTCCTCGTGCGATGTGAGCGGACCCACTTGGATGTAGCAGCCGATTCAGGAGGGAGAGCGAGGAGGTACAACAGTAATCCCCCCCGCCTGTCGTCTCTAACCGTCGCCGTGGCTCTGTGGGGCTTCTGCTTCCCCTACTGGATTACGCACACATGCACTCTGACGTCCCCGGCTAACAATAGCACAATATTCAATAATCCCTTTCTCCATTGCTCTGCCTGACTTCTTTCACACTCTGCTGGTTTCTTCTTTTTTTTTTTTTTTTCACGCCAATCTGCCGGCTCCTCGTACGTATTCCATTTTCTGGTCATATCAGAGGCTCATGAATGGAGGCTATTCCAGAAAATGGATGCCAGACAAAGAAAAGCGAGTGTAAGTGGAGAATCAATGTAGCTGCCCGACAACAAAAACACTGTTTTCACCGTAATGGCACAGAGCAACCGAGCTTCTAAACATGTGTTTTATTTGTCTTTTTATTATTAAAGGCCGGCACAAGACCTGCACAAAAGACTTTGGAGGGAGTTCTGGGAAATAGAACTATTTTCAGCATTAAAAAGATTAGATGTTCAACGGTTAATTAGTTTCAATCAACAGTGTTGAACATAGTTTGGTTGGCTCCGTGTCCAAGTAAGAGAAAGGGAGATTTCCATGTAATCTGACACATCTCACCAGAAAGCCCAAAGGTCCATGTGGTCAGGGCAGAAACAACCCAGCTCATTCTCCCAACTTCATTTACTTCCTGTCTCACCCTGCATTATTCCCCTTCTCAAGAGTGAGTTCTCTTAATTGAACAGGGGACGGCAAGCAGGTTGAAAGAGAAGATTAGATATGATGTGAGAAGAGTCTGCGTGCACAATTACAGCTTTAATTAAAGTCACGGCGGACGCTGCGGGCCAATGAGGCTGCCAGCGAGTAAATGTAAAGGTTATCACCCCTGTGGAAAAGAAACAGGGAGTCGTATGAAAGCGACAAGCATATGCAGCCCGGTCGATGTACGAACTGACCAGATATCTAATTCCCAAAATGTCAAGTCGTCACTGCAGAATCCTAACAGTATTCATTATAATTCAACTGCAGACCCAAACACCAGAACGTCCCTTTGGCCCTTAATGCATCACGGACAGGAACGGTCACATTTTGACCCTTCGTCTCCCTTTTCTAAAGGCGCGAACCGCCCCCAATAACTTGGTAAATCTTGGTAAATTGTTTAAAACGATGGCACTGAATTCCTGCCGTTGTTCGGACGTTCCTTATCAGTGGAGACGTCCTTGGACAGTGTGGTGAAGCTCTACGTCCATTAGGAGCGATGAGCTGCGTGAGAACAAACCACACCAGACCCGCCGCTGTCAATAAAGCCTTTCTAATATATCTGTATTGGAAGGCTTTTTGACACTTACTGTCAAAACCGATAGGGAGAAAAGATTGGACAAAGAGCAGCTCTCAGAAATTTCATTTGTCAATAAATCCAGGTCAAAGGTATCCTCATTTCATGGATGGGTCCATAGTGCCTCTTCTGGCAGAAAACAGCCTCAAGACTACACCAGAATAATAACGGTGTATTGTTCTGTCAATACTTCAGACACTGAAATACTCTCTGAAATCATTTTCAACCTGAGGATATGTGCCGTCAACGTTTCTATGGATGAGCTTCATAACAGTGTTGTGTCTCTGAGCCACCGCTCCATCCCACAGCTGTGGGCCGAGTAGGACTGGGATGGGAGAAGGTACCAGCTCCCCAACACAGAACGTGTGTTTACTTCTTCTCATTATTATTATTGTCATTATTATTATTTTTGTGTCTTTTTCACCACCTGTTCCCACCAAGGGAAAACATGTACACAGGGCACCAGAGCTCAAATCGTCATGGATACAGGAGATTCTGGTGCAACGAGCTTCAATCCAAATAATGTTCAACTTCATGGTTCAAGGTACAACGGTAAAGGCACGTGATTGGGCAGGCTGTCTGATCTACGAGGAAATAACACATCGATTAAGAACAAATTTAAAAAAAAAATGAGACTGCAAGTGAAATAAAAAAGATCTAAAAAATACAGAATCTCATCAGGCGCAGACATCCATATTAAGAATGTTAATGCTGATGCAAAGAAGCCAATCATTACACGGGTTTGTCTCCAGAGCTTGTAATACACAAAAAAGATACAACAATGAGCACACAAACAAACACACACACACACACACACTTCCTGCCAGCAATGTGCGCGTACGAGTTCAGCCAAGCGAGTCACAGAGTCGGGGCGGATGCCATCCACCCACACAGAAATAAATTCATTAATAAGGCGACTTCGACGCGTCCCATCGAAATGCAAAGTGCTGATTCAGACGTACACTCAAGGGCAAGTTCCACATGTGAGTTAATTATTAGAGCCCTCCTCTCGATGCTCAACCCCTCCCACCCCCCACCCCAACCCTCCTACGTTGAATATCCACCCTGACCTACTTTCTCATGTCCCCCACCCCCTCTCGTTCACATCTTAAAACAAAAAAGGGAGCTTTCTAAAATTGGTGGACGAGGACCAAGATCATAGTACGCGGAGAAAGGTACTGAATGTTTCTGTGCCGCGATCAAATTCTTCCCATAATCCTGTAATCCCACCTGGGCAACACAGAGGCAAATCTGTCCTGATTATCTGCACATGATTACTTTCTCTCTGCAGAAAAACTCAAACGTTTGTGTCAATGCAAATGCAGCTTCAGCACCGTAATTTGTGCGTTTTAATTTTCAGCACACTGTCGGAGCTCTTTCACATTTCTGCGAGAAATTGATCACGTCCGATGCTGCAAAATAGATATTGACAGAAACAACTGGAAGCTGCGTTCCTGCTGTAATGTTGCTGTGGTGTTCACTGGCGAATACTTCACACAAGTTCTAAAAGAAACACATTGAAAATCAACCGAATCGATGCATGAAAACAGACATCAAGTGGAGAAAAAAAAAACAAAAAAGGAGAACGCCAGGTTTTTTTACAGCGTCAATAAAGTGGAGTTCAGTGAAGTGCACTGTGATTGTGTTACTCTCATATCGAGCCTTGGCGGAAAGGGAAGAACAAAGAAAGGAAGATGTGGCTCTCAGAAATGTTTGCCTCTGGTGAAACAATTACTTCATTGAGGGACATGGACAAAAAAATTGTTTTTAGTGGGATTCCAAATCAATTTGGCAAAGACAGACATGGCGTGGACATTGTGTGATGCTACGCTGCATCACTAAAACTTAATTTAGCCACAGACTTTTTGTTCGTCCAAACAAAAGGCTGAAGCTGCTGCTCCTCCTTCTTAAACTCACATGAAGTGATGAGAAGAAGCAAACGACTTTTTTTTTCCTCATCACTGTTGAATTAACATCGCAAGACACCATCTATCAAACAATTACTTTCCAGACACAAAAGATTTGAACCCCCAATAAATTTATGGGATTAAATTAAGACTCCTGTGAAGCATCAAAATGATAATAAACCGTCAGCTACCTCAGATTTTCCAGAGTTTGACTGAATAAAAAGCAGAATCTCCAGTGCGACAGTAAAACCAGCACCGCCCCCCTTGCCAAAAAAAAGTAACATCTCCTAGCAGTCTTTGAAGGCATCATCTTGTGGCCAAAGCTTGACATTTGCCAGCTGTGAGTTACTTTCATTTCATTAATTCAATGGCCAGTGGTGCTGAAAAAACAAGTAACCATAGCAACCTCAAACAACATGGGACATGCTCTGAGGACAAAACGACACTAACGGTCAGAAAGTTGATACAATCACTTAGTCACAGACGCTGAATGACGCAGCATGAATGTAGAATCAGACGTAAACCACAATACGGAGTGATTTCAGTACATGCAGATGTAAACATCTGTCAAAACATCTGTCCTCAGTCGTTCCTTTTTCCCCCAGCAGATCTTTCAGCAGTAACACATGAAGTGTACAGAGGTGTTCTATGCTTCTGTTCGTCAGACACAAACACGTCCATCGGTGGACAGTTCACTGTTCAAAGCAGCAGCGTGTAACTTTCCCTTTGTAAATCAGAGCTTGACAAATTAGACTGTGTTACAACCACATACGGAGAATACGAACATACGTTTTCAGCCTGTGGAGACGGTTCTCAAAGACGACACCAGCGATATGACACTGGTGAAATCCAGGCGTCTGTTTGGTTTAGCTTCAATAAGTTCTTTGATGATGTAGAACTGGATGGACAGAAAAGCTCTATAATAACATTCTATAATGTTATAAATAGGTCAAAACTGTAAATCTAGACACCAACGTTGCTCCTGCCAGCACACATGTTGGATATTTTAGTGGAAAGAAATGAGCATTTCCCAGCAGGATCCAACTTATCAGAACTTTTACCCCGTCCTGTGAAGGATTCCAGTTGTTTCGTGGAATAAATGATAAAACTTTGTGATGGTCCTCTGGTCTCCTGCAGCCTGGGGGGATTCTTATCTCGCCTTGATCGTGTGTGTTTCATGACCATTTTGATGTGCCAGTTCCCCCAGCATGCAATTGTGATGGGACGTCTCCTCACTGTCTGTGTGATTTCAGTCCCTGATTACCAGGATCTTTTGTCAGGTGCAGGATTCTAACCTGGGACTCACAACTCCACGTTTCTTCAAGAAATTGAAAACACAGAATTCAAACAAAACAGGGCGTCTGTATGTTTTCATCCATATTCCAGATTAAAGTAAATCCTGGCTTATTTTTTTTTCATCTGTAATTAAAAAGGTCAAGTCAGTGCCTTACTTAATATTATGTACTTACTGGCTGAGCTGAAGGGACTTTGGTTCCCGGATGAAGAAACAACAAAAGAAACACGCATGCGCGAGAATCCCCTGTCCACTCATGTATATGTAAAACATCTGTGGCACACAGCGTGACAGTGTGAAGCATCGTTGTGCTGCGAGGGCAGAAAGCACGGCCAAGGAGCAGAAGTCAAAGCCAGCAGCTGCTCTCTACTTCAGGCCTGGAGGCCGATAAGGAGACGCTCCGAGACCCCTGACCCCAGATGCGCCGTCTCATTCTGGGCACAGAGAGCATCTGAGGGCTAGCGTCTTCGGTCATGAATTATTCGGCGCCCATGCCTCCCCGCGTACCTGCAGTCAGCTCTGTAGAGACGGAGTTAAAGGGCTTTGACTGACAAAGCCTTTGATCCCACAACAGCCACACACTCTATGATCAGCGTCTCTCCCAAGCAGGGAAGACCAGAGCTCTCCTGACACCGCATCCCAGTGAGCTTACTGCCCTTGTCTCTTTCTCTCAATCCATCTCTCACTCTTTGTCTGAACTCCATCCATCAGTCCCCCCCCCCCCCCCCCGCTGAAAGCGCTGTCTTTAAATGAAACAAGGGCCCTTTGAAAGAGGAACTTGTAACAAACAAGTCTTTGCGCTGTTAACTTCTATATGGCACTTTTCCACTACATCTTGTTGGGTTAATGCGAAAAAAAAAAAGAAAAAGAAAAAAAAAAAATCACACAAACCGTAGGGACCGACCAGAGGACGTCCCTCTGTCCGTAGGGACCGACCAGAGGACGTCCCTCTGTCCGTAGGGACCGACCAGAGGACGTCCCTCTGCGATGTTACGACAGAGGTGGTACAACAAAAAGTACCCAGTACCAGGTACAAAAACGCCAATAGTTTCATTTAACAAATGTGCTCAACATCACAGACTTCCTGATCAAAGTGGAGCAAACATGCCATTAACACAGATTTCTTTTTTTTTTTTATCTATATTTAAGCAGGTTATTCAGTTCAACTAACTGAATCTAAACTGAAACTAAATGAAAAACGCACATTTTAACCCCCTTTGAATTGGGCTAATCCATCACTGAGTGTCACAGCAGGCGTTGGCTGTCAATCACAGGAGTCTGGGGAAGATTCCATTTAGCTATTTGAACTGAAATGGAAGATGGCGAATGGAAGAGCCTGCTTCAAGTACTAACTCATTCTACCTTAAAATAAGCTTGGCTTTTCTAGTGCTGGAACATCCCCTAAACTCACACAAGCAGCACTAAAAGTGTGTGTAAAACAAGTGGAACTGGATATAGACAGTTGTTGGGACTCTGCCTCAGGTGTAAACATTGGTGAATGAGATTTAATGAATGAAATCATGGTTTTATCACGAATGTAACCCGACGGCCTGCAGAGTGTCACTGTTGTTAGTCTACATTACTTCACAGCGGTCACAGACTTCTTAGTCTTTCAAAATATTTCACCATACGTATCGACATAGATCAATGAAAGAAACACGGGGAATCTCTTGAAATAACGACAAAATAAGGAGACAGGATGGCCCGTCCTGTTTACGCAGATACATCTTTATAATGAGGTGACCTATGTCCTTCTGCTACCACACGGCTGCTCCCTTCTTCGTCCTCCCTTCCCTTTGTCCGAGCCGCACACGTCGCAAACAACCTAACACGATCTGTGGCTGTCTTACATGCATGCTGGTCATTTGCCCTGAATCACTCCTCCAGAAAAAGCCCATATGGAGCCACGGGTGATGAAAACAGCGAGGAAATACCAAATTCATGTCTGTGTAATAACTCGCTGATGTGTGTTGGCAGCCTGGCAACATGCAGCCGATTCACCTTCCATTGAGTAAAAGGTTGGTTGTTTTTTTTTATGAAACAATATCAAACTAGAAGTGATTGTTTAATCTAATGCCGCATGGAGGAGATGAGGACAGAGGTGACGAAGGAGAGCTGAACCGATGATGGGTGTCGCTGGTCAGGGCATCACATGACGAGCACACGGCCTTTGGTTTCATTCATTGGCTGAAGTGAGTCTGTCTTCTCACCATCGTGCAGCTCGGAGGCGTTGCCGAGACAAGGACAGAACGAAGGACATCTGCAAACCAACACACAGAAACCTGAAATGGCCTCCACGGTCTCTGCTATAACAGTTTTTCTGCTGTGTCACATTCGAGCACGGAATGTTCCGTCACGCTCCTCACCGTCAATCCTTGACTAATCTCATCTGTGAGACGGTTTTCAATTCATCAGACAATCATGCTGCATCACACAGGCTCGTAAACATTCCCCGCAAACACACAAGTGATCTGCAGGAATATCAGATGCTTTCAGTGTGTCGTGAGCCCGTCCTGGAGACGGCCTATTATCAGAAAAGTCATTAATATAGATTTGCTCATTATGCCAGTCCCCTGTGGTCCCCACATGGGCCCTGGTGGGCTCAGTGTGGGAATCGAGACAATACAGATAATCCCACAAAAGCCTGAGCACGCCAAAGTTTAATAATGACCATAAGACAACACGCCACTGCAAATATGTCCGCTGTGTGCCGTTAAACGTCCTCCATCAAACACTTTTACTGTTCAGTGCCGCAAAGTGCAATATCTGAATGGCTTCAGGCTAATACCAGGAAAAATCACACATTTTGTTAAATAATAATGTTAATTAATGACATAATGTGTGTTTGCTTGAGATTAAACATTACACATTCCTCAGGCTGTTTCCATTCTCAACATACTGCTTGAATATTTGTACATTTCCCATGGAATTCACAGGGTTGAGTTTCAATAACCAGCTGATAATAACCAGACTTTTTTTGAGTATTTTTAATCCAAACTTTTTTTTTAAGTCTGTCTTTCTATCCTTGTTATAAATCTTTGACGCATGTTAGTGTTCCCATGAGCCTTAACCCTTATCTTGACAATAGAGTAGCAGCATATCAGACCCACTGTCAAAGTAAAACAAAGACAAATCAAGTTAGTTTATCTTCTTTTTAAATTACTACATCCTGTTTTAAATACCACGCACACACGGATATGAATTTCTTTCTACGTGAGTACAAGGACGTCAAATCTTAAAAGGCGTTTTTGATGAGGCAGTAACAGGCTAATGATGATAGATTCCAGCTTTATAATAATCCCTTCATCGTACTAAATTTCACCTTTTTAATGCTACAATTAATTTCAAGGTGGATGCGCGTTGATAACATCAAGCTCTTCCTCGTTTGATTTAATTTGTCACCCAGACTTAACACTCGCCACATATGAGCTGGAAACGACGGACGCGTGTTTGCAGATGAGAGAGGGTCGATGACAGTGGAACGCAGCCTCCCAGTGGAATTATGATGTTTATATTGCCAGTGATAAGTTGGGGACGATGCCGTCTGGTTTTACGACTCCACACCCGCTCATCAGCACAGCAGTAGTAAAACTTGCCCTTCTTTCTCACTGTGTTCCTCCCCCCCCCGTGGGAAAACAGACAGAAGAGGATGAAGGAAGGAAGTCCTTAAACGCAGAAACACATGAATAATTCATTCCCCAAAATGTGTGTTTGTGCAGGTTCATAGATGATAGATAAAGAAAAAAAAACTGTAAAGTATTTCTGCTGCTATGTCAAAAATAGACACAAGTCAGATTGTACAGAAGTTAACGAGGCCGCCATCGAATGGGAAACAAAGGTGTTGCTTGGAACCGGAGCACAGACAGAAGCAGGTTTGTGTGCTTATCTGACGTGTCGGCTGGCCCCTGAGAGCGCTAAGCCTATTAACTAATAGGGAGGTAGTGAATGAAAACAAGGCCGGGGTGGTCTAATCAGGCTGGTCTGAGGTGTAAAAGCTTAAGCAGCCATGGCTCTAGACCCCGGAACCTGTAAGACAAGGACCTTTCGCGCAACCGGTCGCCCTCAACACACTTCCTGAGACTTGAACCTGTGTGGAGTCGACTTTGCGGAAAGTCAAATGTGCTTCCGTTTTAATTATTTCACTGCTCGGTAAGAGTGCTACCTGCTTTTCCATTTTCCTCCATCGCCGGCAGAGCGAGGGGTGAAAGAGGTTAAAGGGACTGGAGAGACCGATCAGTAGAAAACACACTGGTGTGCTGTTAGTTTGGTATCTTCAGCTCCATGTACATTTATGACACCTAATAATGACTAGGAGGAGGACGGATGAGCCGACAGAGTTCAGGAGAGATGCACTGTGGATAAAGACGGACATGATGAGCTATATATACACTGTACATATATATATACACACACACACACACAAAAAGACATGTCAGACACTTGGGACGAGGCCATTATACTTCATTGTAATTAATTCTCCATGAAGCCTCATTTTAAAAACAAGAATTGCTCAACATGTCACATTATATCTGGAACAGCACATTGGCACCAGCACTGCAAACTTGCTGTAGCAGGAATAGTGACTTTGTCACGAGTGTCGTGCACAAGCTGTGTGTGTGTGTGTGTGTGTGTTTTGTTTAGCCGTCTGGAGAGAGGGGTGAGGGGACACGTACAGCACTTGTCAGGGGTGGTGTGAGGAAGCCAAATGATGGGCAGCCGGCCTGTAAAATATGCAGAGGCGCAGAAACGGCAGGGCAACGCGCCAATGGGGACACACAGAAAAGGTAGCGAGGTTCATCCGCGAGGCGTCGCATGCATCGCGGAAGGAATTGGATTGTATTCTAATATAAACATCTACGCAGGCTGTGTGCACAGTCATGTGCAGCGGGCACATCCAACCTACTTCAAACATGAAAGTGCACTGGGACTGTGTGGACATTTGAGTGTCACTAATTCTGATGTGCATGTATTAATACACTAGTGGAAAGAGAATTAGATGTGGCACACGACTAGGAGAGGAGCGCATGCCACTTTCAAGTCACGGACAGGAGAAGGCACTCAGGGATGATCTGGCAATACGATGAATATTTCAACAGGCGGAAGAGGAGCACATGAAAAAAAAAAAAACATATATATACAAATATTCTTTTCTTTGAAAGGAGAACCACGCCGAGATGAGTTTGTCCCCGCTCGCCCTCCTCAAAAGTAGCTCCCTCCATGCTTAGAGTAGGTAGATAATTTGATCGGATGAAAGACGATATTGCAATAAACCCTGAATCCCACATTTGACTTTGGTACAATGACTGATTTGGTGTCGTTGCTGAAAAAGAGATGACCATCAAAAATTGATACGGATATGTCTGAGGCCGACGTTTCATGTATTTTATTCAAGAGGAATGAAGAACTTTTATACCGGCGGATGAATTATTGAGGGCGTCTAACCATCTTCTCCATCCACCACACTTCCATCTCGTTATTGACGTCACCCCTCGGGACAAATATCTTTGGGGTCAACTGAGGACATGAGAATGTTTTTTTTTTTTTTTTTCCCCTCTCTCTTTAATCGCTGTTCAACCATAAAATCTGATTTTCATTTCCATCACACAAAGTCACTCCAATCTACAATTCCTTCAGGAGAGCACGTGCCACAAATTACTGAGGCTTCATGTAGCTTCTTGAACTGGAAGCTTTAGGATATCGGTTGTTGCCACGATGGACTGCTGGTGCGCACTCGGGTCAATATATGTGTGCTCCAAGTTTTCTTACCCATCGAGAGGCCACTGTCACTGAGGCTTGAAAACAGTCCCGTATGGTCCAAGATGGGTCTGTTGGGGATGATGAGGCACTAAAACACATCTGTCGATGGCCAACAACTGGTAGCTAATGCGGTTGGGTGTTTTGTTTTGGTTTTTTTTTAATAGGGCAGATTTCTAAAAGTGGTTTCCAGCCAATTATCGAAACCAAACAAAGGTCAATGGGGTAACGAAATGTGTTGTTGCTCTATTGACCCAGCTCCTCACCCACACACCACCAGATCTACAGCTAGACTTTTTTAGTCCATCTACACAAATTTGCTCTCGCTAGCTTGCTCTTATTTCTCACCTCTCAAATGAGAAAACTAAATCGGAAATGGAACTTTAGCGCTGTAATTAAAGTTCCTGTGAATCTCAGACGTGAGAAAGGCAGAAAGACGGTATAAAGACATGAACAGACTTTACTTTTGTCAACCACTCAAACTGCCTTCAGTGGTATAAAGAAGACAAAAGGACTTCCTTTTCCTTCACATTTTGCATGCAACTTCTCTTTGTCAAAAATACTCTTGCACTGAAGGACTGAAAGGATAAAAGGGCCTCTGTGTAGTATTGTCTGTATGAGAAGTATATCTAAAAGTGTGTGTGTGGCTTTCTTTGGGGTTCCCTGAAAGGACAAACATTCCTCTCTTGTCATTTGAGGTTAAATGTAAAAGAAGTGCGTCCACACATACAGTAATTTTGTTCTTGACAACACTCCAGTGGATAAACAAAACAAGTATTGCTCCCAGGATGCCAGCGACACCTACTCAGAGAAATATAGTTGTTTATCAGTCGACCGGAGACACAAGTTCCAGGGTTCCTCCCCTGCGAGTTCCAGTGTTATTTTTACAGTATGTTTGTGGGCCTAAATCATTTGTCACACTCCCTTTGATATAACAGTGGAAACAGAGAACTTGATGAAACATACTGATGAAGAAACATGAATAATTCACGGCTGTTCTTTGTTTACCCCCCCCCACGCCTTTTAGAGAATTTGGATGTCTCTTCGGCAAGCATTGGAAGATTCCAGAGCTGTATTTAGCTCCTGTTCTGCTACGGCCCTGATGGGATGAACACACACACAAAGAAAAACGACATGGCCATGACTCATCGCCTCATCTCATAAATGAAAAATCATACACCTCGCTCGTGTCAGGAATGCCACCCTACGAAGCCCAGAGGAGAGCTTATGGAAGCGCCACATCAGCCAAATAGCCACAAAGTCAGACCATACAGTTATAGATCATCTGTGAAGGAAATCAACAGCACTAGCACAGGTTGAATAAAACACACCCTCACAATGGGTCCGTCTTTGGCTCATGCTCAATCCAGTCATCACTCTTGTGTAAATCCGCCTGCTTGAAGGCCTTTATCAGTCGCTCACAATCACATTTTAATACCAGAGCTCATAGTGTATGCAAAGTGTTTACATGCACAAGAGCCTTTAAACCTCTCAAGACCATCTTCCATGCAAAATACAGCGTAAGCCTGTAATCTCCTTTCTGGTAAAAACAGATAATGATAGTATTCAATGCTGGTGAGTAAAGAGGTAAATATCCCTAAATGATTTGATCTTTCTGGTAAATTGGACCCTTCATCCTCTTTCCACCACAAATTGAGACACAGAGTGAAAGCTGCAGCAAAGATCGTCGTTCACAAACAGATCCACACATTTCTGTGTTCACATACGTGTACAAATACATACACATACAAGAGTTTCTACCTCATGTCGAACTAACCGCAGAATTTCAACAGAAATGAGGCACATCCTTCCTCAAAGCAATTATCGGTGAAACTGAGTGTGTTTTTCGCTAATTAACACCCGACTGATCATTATTTAGATAATGACTATTTAAAACCAGATACCAGCTAACTGACTAGATTTACAAACAAAACATCCATCAGCAGTTTACAATGCAGCTAACGTGCATTGGAACTGTATTCTAGTCCTCCTTAAAAAGTCAATACTGGACCATGAAGCTGTTCATGCATTCATGTAAATCTTCTCACTGGAGAAGGAGGATTCGTTGGGGAGATGGAGGATGGCTGTGGGAGGTGGGCGTACTAACGTGATGTGAGCTCTGTAACCTGAGCCTCCGGCCAGAGATCCTCTCCTGGAGGAGAGCGGGGATCAATCATGGGTTCGATTACCCAGCCTGCAGAGGTAATGTCATGAAATGATCCCACCAGCAGTCTCTGGGTGAAAGGCAAGACCCGACAGAGGATCAGGGAGAAGATGGTAGTAAACCTCCCTGGGTTGAAAAATGAACACATGATAATATCATATGTTGATGCACAGAATTATGTGAGCTCCGCCCAGCTCTCTCATTCTGTCACTTCTAGACGTTTCTCTGAATTTGTTCACTTGTATAGGGAATATGTCCCTTAAAACAAGGGAATGTGTGACGTTGTACAGACTGTAAAGTCTGTGGACTTATTTGCCCAGTGATGAACCACTGGTCTTTAACGACCCTCCATAACATAGTGTCTCTTCTGTGTTACTGTAAATATGGAGACTTTCCTTCAGTGGAAAAGGTCAGTCCTTACTGTAGAGGACATCTTCCAAAAGCACTGATCTGTTATATTAATTGTGGTGATGGAGGTGTGGGAGGAAAGTGGGCTGATCGACTGACGTGCGGGTCAATGAACTACATGGGAGTCAGCAGTAGGACGATGGCATTCCGCGGGCCTAAACATCCCTTTATGCGTGTTTGTGCGTATTTGCAAATGTGTCTCTCTTCGCCCATCCAGCCACAGCGGGATGGCGGCTGATACTGCCCCGAGGCTACATCAACTTCAGCGGCTCTCTGTGGGAGAAGGGCTACAAACCAACATCGATACGTGGCATGCTGGGACACAGGGAGAATGTCTGATTGAATGAAACCTCAGAGTGATATTTGAGAGCAAAGCCGTTAAAACACAGCGGCTCACACTCTGAGCTCGTCCGGCGCAAGGTTAAAGGAGGAGACAAAAGGATTTTCTTGAAATAGATGTTATTACTTCTTGACTGGAGACTGAAACGGCACACAGCTGATATCGCAAACAGCTCTGAGGGCTTATGGACAATGTCACCTGTTTGCCATGAAAAATGGCGACCGTGTGCCTGGGGAGTGGTTGAAACGGCCCAAAACTCAGTGTTCATCTCCACTGACGACAGCCAACTATTGATTGTGAGCTCGATGTTTGGTGAAGCATAAATGTAAAAAAAAAAGGAATTAATCATGGGATTACTTACGAGCTGCACAATTTATGCAAGAGTTACTCGACTGTTTGACACGTCCAAACACTATTTCGGATTTCAAGATATTGACTGAATGAGCATCACGTCCGAAAGAACCATCCCACGAGACTGCAGCACTGCTACGTACTACACCTCATTTGCACTTAATAAACATAGCGGCGCCCTCTACGGGTTCAAACATGGATAATAGGTATCAGGTGGACTGCTCGTGACCTCCACCCATCCTAGAAAGGAACAGGAACCTTCATATTAAACAAAAAATGAGTCACATTTCCAGCTCCAAACACGCAAATTCTGTGATGTAATATTAAAATCTGACTTGGTGCAACTGAGAGGGATCATTAAACGGCAGAATATGGATATCATGACCTTGTCTTCAGAAAGGAATACTGCCATGATTACC
>CAAKHB010002926.1:42803-59731 GCA_901007665.1 Aeoliscus strigatus | reverse complement strand
GGGCAGGGGGGGGGGGGGGGGGGGGGGGGGGGGGGGGGAGGTCTGGGCCAGGGTCAGTGTTTCCACAGTGATTTGATATAGGTTCTTTGTTCAGAGGCAATGTCACTGAGCTGCAGCGGGTTCATATCCACACAAAGACAATCGGACACGCCCGACGTATTCCACTGATGAAATCAATAACGGTTACACCAACAGCACCGGTGTCATCGATACAGTCTTTCAGGTTGGTTGGAGCCTTGTGTGAAATGCGACAACGTCCGATACTATGAGCCTTTAATTTGACCTCCTAAGTCAGTTGGAGTCTGTCTGAGAGATTTATGCAGCTTGAATTCAACGATAACAGTTATATCAGCATCACCTGAACCCCCTGTAGAGATGATTAATGTCAGTTTTTTTTAAAACTGAGACCTTGTCGAGAAGCTGTCAGCGTATTATTTTAACAATAATGCTTCAATTAGCTAAAGACTAGCATAACAGCCTGTGATACATTTGGGAATTTCTCATGTTTGAGTGTGTTTAAAGATGGTGATTTAACCTGGTTTGGAAGCAAAACCAAGCAGGCAGGTGAAGGTCATGAGCAGAAACTGTCTCATTAGGTGTGAAAACAGGATTGTAAGGAAACCCACCCAGACTGGTTATAGATCTCCACAAGACAGCAGCTCAGGGCAGCTCAGCACTAATAGTCCACTGTACCGAGCCTTGGGAAATTAGCTGCACACTCAAGCATGCCGCAAGAAGCATGGTGAACCTTGGTTGTAGGAAGAGCAGTCGCAGATAGGTCAGAGGAATCAATGTCCTTTAGGGACTCGGGGGCCAGAGCTTGAGAGCGTTGAACTCTCTGTAACCTGGGCCCGTGGTGCTGGTGTAATTGCACTGGTGCAGTGATGGAGACAAGGTGACAGCTGGAGGAGGTAAAGCTAAAGAGGGGCGCGCAGGGAACACCTAGGTCATTTATCAGACATAGAATTTCTTCTATAGCAAAATAATCCAACATAATAATCGTCCAGATTATATGAATCAATCACAATAAAAATTGTGAATTTCTTCTGGGAGATAAAATAAAGTACCTATCTATCTATGTTTCATATAAGACCCAAAATTGAGTGTTTCTATGACTTGTAGAATGATTACGTAGCTTGAGCTGCTAAATGAGGCATCATACATTTAAATTTCATTGAATGAGCAGGAAACAAAAGATGCCCAGTAATATAATATGAAAAATGTCTTTCTTTCTAGTTCTTTCTAGTTGTGTATTAGGCTTTTCTGTACCAGAGGAGACAGTGGTGTCACCATCGTCAACATGTAACATCCTCCCTACCACGGTAACCAGGTCGGCTCACAAAGACATGACCCATGATCAGAATATTCATCAAAACACTATAATCTGAAATAAAACTAGAAATCCAGACGTAGATATAAACCCATAGTTACGTTGGGGACGGTTGGATTGATATTCTGCGATGAGTGACTGGTGACAGCCATGACAGCACCATTTGTCTGTGCTCTGCTTTGTAGCTGACATCCTGCATATAGCAAACAAGTGACAAATGTGCTAAACAATCGGCCACCGGTCACCGTGTCCCCCTAGTCGGATGTTGGAGGAAGAGCCGTCCCCGAGCACATGACCTGGGTCTGGCAGAGATTCGTCACCCGCGAAAATCCTCCGAGACTGCCTCTACTCAGGCAGAAAACACCAGGGAGGTGACTGGGGCGCAGACACATCAGAGGGGCTGCTGCTCCAACAGGCCAGTCGGGTTAGAGATCACAGCCGCAGACAGGAGGTGGACCAGTGTTTACAGTTTGGGCAAGGAGCTGATGGAAATGAAGAACGATGGCACGAGGGAGGGATGCTCTCTTCTCACTGACGCATAGCGACAGTAGAAGTTACTACCAGGGATGGTTGGACTGACCCCAAGAAATCCAAAACTTTTGATTTTGAAATCGGAGGCCATAAGTAATTTAATCAGAGGACGCAGACAGGAAGTGTACAAAGTGAGGAAGGAAAATGAATGTTGTATTAAGAGGCACTGTCAGCATCAAGGCTGAACGTGTTTTTGACAACACTGACAGGAAAATAATATGTATCCGACACAGACAGGACAAACCAAAGTCGTAGTTTGCAGACAGAGACAACGCATGATGAGGTTTGTCCGACTCCCACAAAGGAAAAAACTGGTTGGCATGTGAACTTTTTTTTTTTTTTTTTTGCAGGGATCGGCACATCGTAATTAGCTGGACTGTGAGCAGAACAAGACATCCATCTGCCGACAGTAAAGGTGCTAATTGCATGAGGTTATCTTCAAAGCCCTCAAACCGTGTATTTCTGCTATGACTTTGGGGGGTTTCGTGTTCACGAAGATCACGATGGCAAAGGTCAGGACTGCAACTGTAAAATTCTAGGGTCTTATTTAAAAAGCGGTTTTCTCATCAGTTGGCGCTGAACACGAAAAAAGAACTTCAGACAAAAGAGGCAAAGGATCAGATCTCAGTGGGAGATACGAACGTAACGTGTGTTTCAATTGCTTGTCCAACGTCGGTTTCCAAGTCATTGTCCAAGCTGTGGACAGGAACTTATCGATGGAACCCTGACATATAGAAGATACAGATGTACATATATAGATAGACAACCTTGCTCAGGCAGACTCAGCGGTCAGAATTCAAAATGGCGGCAGCAGCACAGTATTATCCTTCAGTCACTAGGAACGCGACATCACAGCAGTCATTCCCAACATTCCCACTTTTTTAACCGTAAAAACGCACAGATCTTAATGTATCACTGTCTTTTAGGGACGGACAGCAGGTTCTCCCTCAGAGTTCTTTTAACATCATTTTTTGATGAGCATGAACATCCTTGGCAGATTTCACCATGACTTAATCCCTCGTGTTCATTTTGATGACATTGTCAGCCACTGGCCACTATGTTCACTGAAAATATATAGCCAGCGACAGGAAATCAAACCTCTCTGCTCAGCCGAGCGCATCATGTGGATGTGTTTGCCAGTGGAGGGCAGAAAAGCAACTCCCTTGTTTTGATGACAGGGGTGACATTGCTCTGAGGCTGCCATTTCTACCAGTGACTCCGCTGTCTAAATGCCGCTGTGTATCATTTTCTTTTCTCCTCGTGTGATAAAACACAGGATTACCTGCGTCCTTTCATGCTTTCCTTTGCACCGCAGCATCCAGCTAAATGTGAATGTGTGTTTTTGTGGACTTTTGTTCCTTCATCTCGCCTCACGATGATGAAACTGCTGCTCCTGTGTTCTGACACAACCTGTCTCTTCGCATCAGGCCTTTGTGATGGAGACCGTCATTGCGGCACGCTCGCGTTTGTCCCTTACTCATAAATCCCCCTGACACACACACACACACACACACACACACACAAATCATCTCTGACGCAACCGTTTGTTTCTTCCACTCACACACGACTGCACTATCGCCCCAACGGACTGTCAGTCACAGCTGCTGAAACCAAGAGACGGACAAACCTGTTCAACTCTGGAGAGACGATAGGCGACTTCCCCCGGACCTAAGAATGGACACTGAAAGGACGTACCAAAGGTCGCGTTCTGTCATTTTCCCATGCTTCCACATGCTTCCCTGGATTACATCCCTGGCCGCGGAGTCACAGCTCTTCTCTGGTAATATGATACATGGCTCCGTTGTGAAAGCTGTGTGATTTAAGCCCCGTCCACACTCCGGCTAATGACAGATAAACGTACCTTTTATCACTCAGCCGCTCGCTGCTCAGAATTTCTCTTCCAAGTCCTAAGAGGATGAGCGGTAACAGCATGGAGGAGGATGTGAGGCCGAAGCAGAAAAGACCGCTGGCATCTGTTGAACAGATACTGAATTTTAATTTTTATCGAGATGTAAGTTATTTGTTTGGACATTATCTCACGGTGTATTTCAGCCCATGAAATGAAACGTAACAGATTTATGATTTGCGGAGGATGAAAAGATAAAAAGACTTCGACATGTCACACATCGGTCAATCACACGTACCGGGAGGGTTTGATTGAAGTGGCAAAGAATTCAAGGATTGGGGGCTTAAAGAAGCAAAAAGAAAGATTCGGCCTCACTGAGGCGAGGAGGGAGACAAGTCATTCCACCTGAAACCAGGTCGTTCTTCCCATTTTGCTTTGGCTGTGTAAAAGTGAAAGGTGGATGACACGTCGTACGTGTGCGAGCCATCAATGGGAGAAAAAATATAGGAATTATTATAATTAATACTTAACTAAAGTAGTGTACAGATTCTATTTTTATTGTTTTATTTTGAAGTGAAACGGCAGGAAACACCCGCCACTACAGACTACACATGAGATCTCCCGCTTTGTCAGTCAAAATTAGTTCAAAAACAAAAGTGATTTCAGAGAATCTTCAGTGGATCATCTCACTCATGAGCCGTCACTTCCCTGACTGGCGTTTCCTCCTCAGACGAAACCGCTGTGATTTCTAATCCCTCTCTAAATTAATAGGTCAAACGCGTCACTCTGAGGAAAAGTGTGAGTGTTAATTAGAAAAAAAAAAAAAAGCTCATAGAGGAGGTGACCTTTCACAAAAGCAACTATTTCATCTCACCGAAACATTAAAAATGTGTAAAAACGTGCAATAAAACAGCTGAAGACAGACATGTACACAGTATTTATCTCATTTTGCCGCAGCTCGAATCAGCCCACCAGGCAGATCCATTTTCTCTGCGACCTCGTCAGGTTTTAAGAGGTGACAGTTTGCTCTCAGTCTATTAAGCTCATTAGGAAATGAATGAGAAATGGGATGTGAGAGGGGAGTAATCTGAGAAAGTGCTTGTTATCACAGCCTCGCTTGGCCTCTCGCCCACGTTTAATCCCGTCAGTGAGCACCGATGACACAGGAATATGAAACCTCAACATCTTAATAAACTACATGATGAATTCTGGTTTAAAACGTGTGTGTGTGTAATTGTCCCTTTGTCATCACCTCTGTTATCTGTTTATTCAGGCTAAGAGATGATATTAATGAGTGAGCTCATTACATCAACTCATTTCTTGTCGTCATGGTGACCGTCCGGGCGTAGATGTTGATTTCAGTTGAATGTACGTTAAAAAAAAAAAAAAAAAAACTCACTGCTGGATATTTTAACGCCTCACACAGACGTCAGCGTAGGAAAACCATCAATGTCGACTTGATTCAAGTTCAGCAAAGAAATTCATTTTAGCATTGAAACAGAAGTGAAAAAACGTACAGAGAGGAATTGCGCAGAAAATAAACAATGTAGAATGAAGACAAAACCATCTAGAGAAACGAAATATGATGAAAAGAAACTGGTTTTACATAGTATTCAACTTTATAAATACTGCCAGTGAATGCCTGCGACATGATTCCTAATAAGAATAATATGTAGATGATGAGTGTAAGACGGACTAGTAGAGCGTCAGTGTTTGACGAGCTCCGTTATGTGACATCAAGGGAAGAATCCGTCTCATCCTGGGTGATTAGTGGGACGGTAAATTCGACTTAGAGCAAAGCGTTAGCCCTTCTTACGTTATTTCTCAACCCTCCCTCGACGAGTTTAACCTGTAAATAACCTCTCTATTGGAGCCGACAACAAACCCTGGCTGTTGTGTCATGTCCGTTTTTTATTTCGGTGTGTGTTTGCCGACATGAAACACACAAGCTGAACGCAAACAGGCTTCTGAAAGAGAGGAAACAATGAACTGTGAATTGAGCAAACACCCCAGCGTGCCACCTCAGAACCCCTGGAGGTCATCTAGCACGCTGTGCAAACCAGAGACATAGTCATCAACTTTCAACCCAGGCGTCGCTGTAATTGAATATAATGTGCCAAAAAAAAAAAAAAAGCATGTGCGTGCTGATGCATAAACAGCAAATCACAGCATATTCTACTAAATCAATAATTACTAAGCCCAAATTCCTTTCAAACAAGCACACAATGTCCGTACACGTGGCTGACGTGGTGCAGCCGCCGATGGAAATGCCAGTCGCCGTGCAGCAATCGGCTGAGAATAAATTAAGGAAACCGTCCGTCATCTGTGCTGGTTCTGATAACGCGGCCGTCGCTCTCCAGACAGGCCTGGTGCCTGTTGGCGTTGTCCCGGTCCGTGGCCGCGTCAGTGCAGATAACAATTTTCTGTCGTGTTCCTCAGGTTCCCTTCTATCTGTTTGTCTCAGCGCTGCTTCTTGCTTAGTGGTGTGTGATCTTTCTTTCTCTGAGATTACGAGAACACTCTGTACCTGAGATAAAGTCTTCTGGAGCACTCAGGAAATACGCTGATCCAAATGCAAAGCAAAAGAATGGTAAAAAAGATGGACAACAAGTGAAGTTTTAGGGGGTTAAAAGAATAAAAAATGTCTGAAGGACATTCAAATTTACTTTGAAACTGGTTCCTCTTCACTCGATATCCAGAAAACTCTGGATCTCACAAACGAGAATATACTGTAAAAAAAAAAAAAAAAACACGGAGAAAAGGCTAAATATCAAGTCAACATGATGCAAGAGATTTTTGAGTTTTCCAATCTTTTGTCTAATGTTATTGACTTTAACTAATGTAAATAAGGAAAGGTGAGAAAAGCCAAAAATCTCTTGCATCACGTTGACTTGATTTTTTGCATTCAGCGTTTGTTTTTTTTCCCGTACCAAGAACCAACTGGAACACTACACATCCATTCTATTTTCAACTTTTGATTTGCCACCAATCAGTAAATGCAATGAAGTAAACGCATAATCCACATCTGACAAACTAAAGGTTCATATCTGCAGTAAAAGCTGTGGTCACATGTGTCGGCTCTGTCTATTTGCTGGGGGGTTTGTAGATTAGTTACTCGCCATCCTGGACCACCGTGGTCTTCACTAACAGGGGGCTCTGGAGGCAGCACTGTGCGAGTGGGCGTCCTTCCAGCCCCATCCATGTTTAGGGATTTTGGGATTGGGAAGCACATGAGGGGTAGTTTCATTTGAAAGGAGCAGAAACCAGAGGGAAGAAACAGACGAATCCATATTGAGATTAAATCTAGTCTGAAGGTAAACGTGTGCTGCTGATCAGTTATATTTCAAAGAGCTGCCATGCAGGTGAAGAGTGAAACTAAAACGTAATTTACTTAATTATCAGGCTGAGCTCCATCTCACTGATGTTATAATTGCTTTCATTTATAATTTGCCAGCCAGTTTGCAATATCTGTCGAGCCATTTCTCAGAAATTGTCCTTTTTACTGCCTCAACAAGCCTTTTTTAGGTCCCAATCTCCACTCCCATTGTCACCACAAATACCACAGAGATTGTGCGCCCCACCGTGACACCAATTTTCAGGACCTGAGGCTTTGCTAAGTACCAATCCAGTGTGGTGAGGCATATTAAATTTTGCACATTTCGCTCTTGACATGGGGATTTTGCATGATTTGTGTCATTTAATACACAGAAGTAATAAAAGAAGGTGTCGTAGTGCTGAGCGAAATGCATCTTGCAGGTCTATTAAACCACATTTACCACCAGCGTGCTGTAACGTTAAAGGCACTTACAAGCGTATCGGTTTAAAAAAAAAAAAAAGCAGTAATGGCGTTCCTTCCTCAGTCAACCATTATCAAAAACTTTTTTCTCATAAATCTCCCGACACCTCCGGTGGTTTTGTGAACCTCTCAGCAGATACTGGACCCAGGTGGTTTGTTTTATTGGATGTCGTCTTCCATTTTAGTGAGGGGGGAAAAAAGAAAAAAAAAAAAATCAATCTTGTGTTCTTACCCAGTTGTTTTGCATTTTGCTTCCACTCCTCTCGCAGAGCTCCGTCCCAGCTGTCATTTACTTTGCATCTGTCTATGATTCCTTGAATTTTTAACACCCTCAAACAGTTCTCTGCCGCATCCATTATACCTTAGTTCTTATTTCTGCAAAGCAAATCTCTGTTTCACCTTTCAACTGTTTTGTACCTGAACTCTGGACAGAATTATCCATTACATGTGTGAATGGAGCTGAATATTTAAAAGTTATTAGAGTTCCAAAAGAAAACATCCAGCATGCGTGATTGTGCACGCTTGATTGTTACTAGGACGGAGGTTGAATTCTTCTCAGCTGTCATATGACTTTTAAAGGAACATATACGGTACATCACTCACAATTAGTGTTCCACATTCACTCCTTCATCTTCCATGAACAAGATAACCGCTGAACTATTAAAGCTGTCCATCTGTTGTAGTTTTATTTTCATTGTTGAGCTGATCTTTGCTCTAATCCCGAATCTTCCATCCATCGCCCTCCTGCAACATGAGTTGTGACGTGAGTGGATCACGGTGAAATGCCAGCTGCCAGATCAACAGATGTGGCGTCACCGTAGTCCCCGTCACCAGGGCGACAAGCCGTTCATTCAGACGGGTGTATGCGTGATGGAGTGAGAGGGGTGAGCGGGGTGTGCATTGATGTGCTGGAGAGGATGAGCTGGTGTTTGTGGTGTCAGGTTTTTGAGGAGGACGGAGGATATGGGATTAAATTAAAGTACAGGATTAAAGACACACTGGTGGAGGGTCACAGATTAGAAGTGTGTAATATAGTTACGTACAGATAGGTGAGGGGCCGAGGTGGGCGGGTCAAAGTGATAAATAAACATGAAGGTTTGTCAATTCCTCAGCTGTAAACTGAAATCCAGCCAACGCTGCTCTAGTGTTCACCTGCAGGAAGACCCTGACCACCAGAAGGAGGTTCGTTGATCCACATCAGCATCTCAGGTCAGGTCAAGTCAGGTTTTATTTAGGTGGCACAAATTCACAACACCTCATGATGACTTGTCTAATGGAACGTTCACATGAGCAGCTCCAGAAAAAAAAAACATCCTCTAACAGGCTCAGAAACCTCAAGCAGACCTACGGCTACAAGTGGGCGGCCTTCTGCCTCGACCATGACGAAACGAAGTAGAGACATACGACAAGCAAAAACAGAGGAAAGATTAGGACACAAAGAGGAAGACGCTGTATTAACGCTTTTTCACACACACTGCTACACCAGAGGGTGGCGCACTAAGGAGCGGCGGTTGCTATCTTACTAAAGCGTTCATGCAAGATAAATACCGCTCTGCTCGTCCCACTGCTTCTCAAATCGCCCTGATGACGCAGCATCACTGGAGCATTCAGGAGTTTGGTATCTTATTGAAGACACTTCAGCACCAGCTGGAACCCAGAACCTTCTGACAACACGGCCAGCTCAGTCTGAGGAATGATGCCAGTGAACCTTGATACTTTCTGACCTACAGTCTTTTGTTACATCTGTTCTATCAAGTGCCAAAAAAATAATAGCATCAAAAGATGACATGCACTTTTGAAATGAAGTCGCAGACATATTCACAGCTGCAATTAATCTCCCAGACATTCTATAAAAGATGGTCCTGCTGAAAGAATTCATATTTTAAAATGAAAAAGCTTTGGGCTGACTTTTGGTTTTCAAGCGTCTGAATGTACTAGACCTCACTAACGCAAATGAATTAGGCACAAAATGAATCGGCATTAATACGTACGAGACGAGGTAATAAAGCAATAATCCAACTGTGCTTGCAGTGTAAACATGAAGCTGCTGGCACATTCATTCCTCTGGTGATTTCTGAGCTGCATCGTCACGACGATCATCAGAGCAAGTTTGCTCTGATGCCTCTTTAAATCTTTAAATCTGCCTTTATTCTCTAAATCTATGTAAAGACTGTCAAGGACACATGTGAATATGAAAACATGAATTCATTTTTCAACAAGAATTTATTATTAATGGGACTTTTGTCTTTGTTCAGACAGTATTTGATTGAACTCCTTCAAAAGAAAAGTTCCTTCAAAGAACATGATAGTGTTCTGTCTTTCTCTCCCTTTGCTTTTTTTCCCCTGACAAAATGCCTCATCTGGAAAATCATGTCTGGCAGTTCCATGATGAGACATTTTGGATTTGGAAGAAAACTGAGAAGTATGAATGAATTAAAAATATAATAATTCAAAATAAAAGTCCATCAGAGCACGTTGGCCTTCGTTCTTTTTCTTTTTTTCTGATGAAATGCCTCATCTGGAAAACCATTTGTTGGAGGCCCCATGATGAACGCAGGGATACTTTGATGGAGATGCATAAATAATATGCTGACAAGGCAAAATCTGGTGATTGATTTCTTCCTTGTTGTCTTTGTAACATTTTCAGACTGTGACAAACTGTATAGTCTCGCACGAGGCCTCTGGGGATGGAAATCATTTAAAAAACAACAAAGTGCTGCTGTGGCATGTGGCGTATTCATGAGCACCAGTCGCTTTTTGGCTACCTGACCCCCTCATGAATACTAATGACCACATCACGACGGCTAATTCACCTCCGAAGCAACCGAACAGAAGGGGAACGCCAGTGCGAAAACAGGACAACTGAACGCGCTGACGTCTCTGTGGAGTATCAAAGCACTTTCCCTTTGGAGGAGGAGGGAAAAAAAATAAAAAGAATTCACCTGAGTGTAGATGACGTGCAGAAAACGGTCAGACTGTGTGGGGGGAACAGGAGTCATGATTAAAAGGCTCTTCTAGCCCCAAGAATCAGATGACTCATCCAGTTGAGAGCCCTGACTCATTGTGGCCTGGAAAGATCTGCAGCCTCGGGACATCTGTGGTCACCGTGGTTACGTGTCAGCCCCATGCTGAGCAGTGAAGTGTGTATTTGAATGCATACCTCCACGAGAGAGGAACTTGGAGTAGTATCGGGCGGCCAAGCGCAGTGGGCAGCGTTTCTAATATCCTCTGCTCTTTGCGAGGATTGACGGGCTTCCTGCCCCCCCCCCCCCTCCTGGAGCGTTTCAGAGCCTTATAATGTAATTCATTACGTTTACAGTTCCGAGAGTGTCACCCGCAGAGCGATCGGTGTAGAAAATCAATCCGGGCAGTGGAGAAAGTTCAGGGGGTTGTTCCCCCGCGTAGCTGTGTTTAGCATCTGTGGCCTGTCCTGCTTCACAGTTTGTCCGTTTGGCAACTGTCTTTGACCTTGAGCACATCTTGTGCGTGTCTTTGCTTGCCTCCAGCTGTGCAAAGAAAAAAAGAAACGGGGAGAATGAAGCAGTCTTATTCAGGCTGCCACTGCACAAAGAGAAGAAGAAAAAGAACCTTCGGCTCAAAGTGTGAAGTCAAAGGTTCATCGACTGAATCTTTTCTTTAACGATATCATGCTGCACTGTGCAGCAACATGCGACGATGTCAGCGGCCCTTTGTGTTCACAGGCTTATTTAATCAACTCTGGTTGTAACTAGCTTATGCCTGCACCTCTTTGACACTCTACTAATCATTTCTGCTTTTTCTTCCTCGTTTTAATGTCTCTTAAACATATTATTTTAAAGTACTTTGAGCTGCATGTGTGTGTGCTTTATACATTATATCTGAGCTTGGGCCGTCTTCAAAACAACATTTAGGTAAACCTGTTCCTCTGTAAATCACAAGTTCCAGCTCAGTTGGATGGTTTGGTTTTGCTTGATTTTGCAAAATTTGACACGAAGATGATGATGATTAAGCGTGTGTAAAAGCTTTGCTGAATGCCTCCACAGCATTTAACAGAGGTTCAGTAGTTCATGCGTGGTGGATTTGCTTCCCCGTGCACATCTGTCCACATGTATGACTGATTTAAGTGGAAAAATGACGGCCTGCGTGATGCAGAACAAGCAGCAAATCCGTTAGACGTCCTTTAATAAACAGTCACAAGTAGAATAAAAAGTGAAATTACATTTTATGCAACTTCACGAGTTGTTGTCCATTTTTTATACAAAATAAAGCCGCAGTCGATCGAAGCAATGACGCGCTTCCTTTATAAAGAAAAAAAAAAGATCCCATCACTGATGTGCTCATAAATTCCTATGAAACAAAAGCTGCAGAACAGACTCAGATGGATTTGCTGTCCATGAATAATTTAGGCTGCAGAGAATTCAGCGTTCTCATTGGCGAGAAGGACACATTGTTATGTTCCCTGCTAAAACGAGCACAACTGTTTGTCAAAGTTCCAAGTTGTACTAAAAAAAAAAGACATACTTTGATAACTGCAGCATGTTTGCTGTCCTGTGGGACACCGCACGGAAAATAAACGCCTCTGTGGCAGATTTTGCAGAGAAGACATGGGCGGTAAAAGAAAGTACCACATGAAATAGTCGTCTGCTGAATGTCAAACAATCATGACCCAAGTTGAAAACAACGCGAGTGTGCGAATTATTAAGTCTAATCGGATTGTTAGAAAAAGTCCTTGAGACTCTCGACAGGACATCGGTGCCCAACACACACACACACACACACACACACCACCCTGTTTCCATCTGAGGAGCGGCGTCTGAGTCAAGTCACCCCGCTTTTCAATAACAGCGGCTGTAAATGTGTGATTCAGAATCCCGGCCTTATCAGCTCCCTGAGACTAAAATAAGGTCCATTACTGTGACTGTGCAGTGCGGTGCGGTGCCGCCAACCCCTCTTACACACCCCAGCCCCCCCCCTCCCGTAGCTTCAGGGACAGTCCTGGAAGTTTGTCACTGCTTGTCAGCTCCTCCATCAAATCCCCACAGGCCCCAGCAGTCACGGTCTCAAAGTGTCTCTTTTACTTTTCAAACCCTAATGTAAGCCTGTGACGATAAGAGAGCAGGACAGAGTCCGATGCCTTCTTAGTAACGTCCTCCCTTTGTCGAAGAGGGAAAAAAAACAAAAAATACAATGACTGTGTGTGTGATCACCGCGCACACGCTTTCCTATCGAAGGAGAGAATTCAATACTTCCAACATCCAACGACTCTGACGTGTCCGTCATCGTGTTTTTCCCAGGTTGTGATGAAGCCAGATGATGCAATCTGCTTGAAAACATACATTTGCTCTCCATGTGTGAAGAAGACGTTGAAAGCTGTGCTGAAACGGGAAGGGGGGGTGGTCTGACCCACAACGGGCTTCAGAGTGGAGGTCATGAGAAATCCACCTCCTCAAGCATCAATCCCGGAGTTTCAGCCGTAGACCAACAACCTGACCGTGTGCAAAAAACAAACAGTTACTGACTCGACAGCAGTGGAAGACACACACACACACACACTGACAGAACAACGGGCAGGTTGAGGCCGTGTTCCGACCACAAGGTCTCATCGTCTTTTGCAAAAGAAATGGATCTTGAGAGACTTCTCCCAAAGCAGCGTGAGCCTGTAGCGCAGGAGGGGTGGAGCCGGGACAACAGTCGATCACATGGGGCGATTAGCCAATGGACGAATTCAACTCCAGCGCCCCCCTGCCCTGTGCCTCCTGCCTCCCCCACACCTTCCAGTTCATCGTTCAACGATGATCAGCCTCATTCACTCACTGCTTACGTCTATCTGTCCGTGAACATTGGATCAGCTCCCATGAATTCAAATGCTTCTTCCCGCGTGTGTCCAGTGTTTGTCTTCCGTTTTCACCCGACCATCCTCCACATTTCCCTCGGAGCGTCCCATAACATTTAGCATTCACGATGAAAAGTCCGACAGATTTCTTCAAAGGTCACATTTGGTCAGGATTCACGTCCCCTCACAAACTTCACTCAGGGGTTTTACAGACTAAGTTCAACGTGCACCAACGTCACACCGCTGGCACATTAGGTCTCATCCCCCCCTTGTCATAAGCTGTGATTGATTACGACAGCGGCACTGCCGAAAAGCTTCGTAATCACCCCCACCCTCAAACACACAATCGCCCTCAAGAAACAATATTCGATAAACCCGGCGCTGACTTCAGCTCCTGCAATTCGAAAGCGGAGGAACACCTGTCAATTTCCATGTCCCCTCGTGATTTATTTCAGGAATTTATTAAAGTCTGCCCCCTCAATTTTCATAACGAGCTCTCTCAGACAGGTAGATATGAGCCACATAGACCGCCTCGGCCTACCAGCGCATCTTTTATTAAATCTGTTGAGCTGTGAATTTACTCTGAGGCACGTGTGATTAATGGAGGTAAGGATCTCATACAATATCCCACACCCTGTCCAGCTCTACTATGATGGAAGGGACGTAAAAAGAATGATTACTGCAACAACTTGGACTGTTTGGAGACACCGCTAATGCGCCGCCGTCATTCCTGCGTGTGTCAGTGTTAAAAGAAAAGATGCCGCTCGAGCAGCTGCTTCTTCACTGGTGGCTTCACTACTTAGACATCGCTGGTGAAATCTTTCCTTCTGCATGTCTGCAGGCATGACTAGTTGATCATACAAATTTTAAGGATTAGTTCTTGCTTTTTAAGGGTTTAAACCATTTAAATGATATATAAAAAATGTTAACCACAGTAAAGGTTGTTATTTCAATATATATCATATATATAGTGAAATTATTTAACATATATGTGAATTTCTCACAGATTAATAAAGTATCAATCTATATCTCTCTCTATGTATAATATAATTTTATATATATAAAATGCCAAAAAAAAAAAAAAAGAAGGAAACCAGAACCAGTAACAAAACTATGCAACGTTAAACAGAAAAGTGAGTGAATGTTATTTGTGTCCTTTGCTGCAAAACAGTTTCTGTATTTCACAATCCCTTCTCCGTCATGTCTCTCCACAAGCATTTGATCTCACGTGGAGGAGAGAACTTAAACCTGTACACACTCAGAAATATCTGTCACGGTGGGCTCTCGCCTCAGATCTGTCAGTTCCGACCCAGGAGGCTGGAAGAGATGAAATCGTAACCAGAAATGTTGCTTCAAGATCCCTGAAGACACCCCCCAATGACCCCCCGGCTGTATGCAGCCTTCAAGTCGCTGGTACTTTATCACCCCTCGGTCAATAAAGCTGCAGCCCCCTGTGGCATCCTACTCAGTCACCATTTAATTACAAGCCTTTAATATTTAACCAGAATCGAGGGAGAAAAAAAATCAAGTAAAGGGCAGAGAAAAAAAAACTTTTTAATGTACTCTTTTTATCTGTCTGACTACCAGACCCCAGTCTTTTTTTTTTTTTTTTCCCTCATCTTTCCTCACACTCAATTTATTCCTCAATCCATTCTCGCCTTCATTACTTCGGGTCCGAGCACTCACAGACTGACGAGTAAATGCACAAAATGCACATCCTGGGGCTCCTTCAAGGAACTTTCCAAAATGTATGTCTTTGCAATTTATCAATTTGTCCAACAGTAGCACATCTCCCTAGCCTGGAAATCCAGACCCACATCTAGAAAGACGTAGATTCTGGCCATTAGAGCGTCAAACCTTCCCAAACCAAAGGGGCGGGACCAACGAGTGCATATTAAAATACTACTGCACGCTATTGGATATTATTCTTGGATATAGAACAAGGTGACGTTCATAACACAAGAGATGGATGGAGAGACGTCTTTGGAAGAAACGTCCAACTTGTTGACCGTTGACGCCAAAGTCGATTCAAACGACCGCAGCCATCTTTGTTGTGTACATAACCACTACCGACCTCCGTTAAGCCCCGCCCACAGACTAAACACGGCTCTCAGCCCGCCTACGTGAGAGGTGTTCGCTGACAGCCTGAGGAGCTCCAATGGTTCATGCCCAGACGGACCTTCAGAGCAAATCCAAGCAGTTTCCTGCCTCCTCCGCCCCCCCATCTACTGGGCCAGCTCAATGTCTCATTTGTAGTTTCCAAGAAGGAACAACAAAAACTCGTCGTCACAGATGAGAGAGCCGAGACAGTCCCCTGCGTCCCTCAGCCTCACTGTGCACAGCTGGTGTACAACGGCGGCGTGCTGACATCACAGCGGGAGTTCGTGGATGTGACACTTCCCTCTCCTAAACTTTTCTCTTACTTTGCTTGCATGAAACACAGTAGATCTATGACAATCTTTAAACGGCTGCAGTTTAGAGCTTTTACCCGCCTGGTTCTCAGGGTTTGACTTTCATTAGAATTAAAAGACGCCACTGTCACGCATCTCTCTCTCTCCTTTTCTTGTTTAACCAAACATATAATGTAGAAATATTTGAATTCCGGGGTTAATGTGTGACCCTCACATAGGCTCTTGTAAAGTTTTATTCTCCAAAGAGCATATTAATGTGCAGACAAGAAGCCGGAGAGCACTGTGTTGGGGCAGCTAGAGATTAGTGGCCAACCCTTTTATGTTCTAATAGGTTTTGAGGGCCCCTGAAACATCTTTGCGAGAGAAAATACATCAGCCTGGAGGGTTGTTGGATTGGTATAAATCATGTTATGCGTGGCTTTTTATGTAAATTTTGCAACTCTCGTTGTTGGGTTGCGGGGATGCGATTAAAGCATTTAACAAATACTAAGTTTAAAAGCCATTGAGACACAATGTGAACAGGATCTTTGACTTGATATTCCCTCTCATCAGCAGCTGGTTGCTTTTAAGCCAGAGACATCACAGCCACAGAAAGAAAGGGCAATAAAGAGCAGGGACAGCAAAGATCCAAAGAACTTCATGGTTCACACCACCAGCCCCAACAAACGTGGTTGTATCCAGATATGTATCATGAAATCCGAACATTTTTGGCAAGTTGGGTCCGAACCACATGTGGAGGTGGTTTGAACTCGTACGGAGCGCTGATACGTGGACGCAACAGATCCGATTTGAGGGACAAATCAGATTAATCCGCAAGGTGACCGAGGTCATAAAAACTGAAACACAGGTACTTGTCACTCACTGGCTACATGGCAAAACCCAGAAGGGCAACAATCGAAAATCAAGTCAGTGGTCCAAACAGGGCCCTGACAGCAACATTCAAACTCTATATGCGTTGCGAGGCGCACAATCTAAAACGGTCCAGATCTGGGGCTCCTCTCAGGAGAGACAAACCAATTAAAAACGACAGCACGTCTTATCAGTGCTCTGTCTTTGTTGTGCTCAAATATCTCCCTTCCCTTATTTTCCTCCTCCTCACCCCTCTCTTACTCCTCTCATTTGTGGGAGCCAATCTAAGGCTGGGGTAAGACAAGGTAGGGGATTCGTTGGTGGGGGGGGGGGGGGGGTTTTTGGGGTTTTTT
>CAAKHB010002926.1:0-13764 GCA_901007665.1 Aeoliscus strigatus | reverse complement strand
GACCCGTCTGTCTTGGGGGGGGGGGGGGGGGGGGGGTCACGCCTGACGTGCAGCTTTATTACCTCAAATTAGAGCGTCTGTGTCTCAGAGGACGCGGTCATCTCTGTATTCATTTGTTTCCTGCTCGTGTTGCACACTGGGTTGTTTGGGTCCCTCGGGCACGGACACAAACAACATCTTACGCGCATTAGTCACAAATCACCAATGTAGGATGAAGGTCAGAAAACAGGAAGTAGGTGACTGACACCAGGACTGAGAGGACGGGAGCATTTTGTTGTGTAGCCAGCATTTTCTAATTCTTTTATCTTTTCCTCTCCAACATCTTCTGTAACAAAGTTTCAGCACGTTTCAGCATCAGCATGGATTTAACCAAGTCAAAACCATATGAAAATGGGTCTGCTCTCACTGTCAAACGCGTTACTAACGTAACACAGTCAAGTTTCATGGTGAAAACAGACTGTTTTGTGACTGTGGAACAATGGTAAATCAGGTCTAATTTGACCGAGGTGTGATTGTATCGTATTGTTTTGAATTCTAAAGAGCCATCGGCCGTTTTTAGACCAGATTTCGCTGACAATCAATTTCAAGTCTCCTGCTGATGAGGAAATACAATCTTTTACGATGAGAATCGATCGTAGAACTGGAAAGTGTAAAAGAATCGACATCCTGGTTATTGATCTAACTCGTGGATCTGCCCTTGTTACTTTTTACAGAGTAAACTGGAGCGGGACAAATTAGTTTCTGTTCAATGCCAATGGATATTGTCTATTATTTCCTCCGTTTCGGACTGAGGGGGGCTAATTTATGATCAGTGACTTGCCGTTACCTTTCGCCACGGCTGATGCATGACTCAATTAATGGCTCATTACCGCTGCGTGTCAATGTATTGATCGGGGGACGTGAAAGGCAGTGGACCCACAGGCAGCCAGGGATCGGGGGGGACAGAGATCCTTCATCCAAACCAAACTCTGAGCGGTGAGATGTGGTGGAGGGAGCACCTGCTCCAGCTCCTCTGCTCATCTTAGTTCCTGTCTCTTCACGAACCATCGTCCCGGCTCATCTCAAGCAAAAAAGAGCAGAGAAAGAAGCGCAGCCCCCTCAGCCGCCTTCTTTTTTTCCTCCTCTTCGTCTCTTTCCAGCCATCTGACTCGGGGGACGGGGGAGGGGGGGGTGGATCTATTGGCCTTTATAAAGGCAAACTTGTAATCTGATAATTAACAATCTGCTAAATTTCTCCAAAGGAAAACAGTGATGAGAAATGTCTGCCTCGTGCCTGTGAGTAGGATGACCTTTCGCTGAGGCTGGGACAGCAGGCGAAGCGACTCACTTAGAAGCATTTAATTAGCTTCGCTCACGGCTGTGTGTGCCACCAACGAACAGACGAGGGAGGAAGAGATGCAGCAGGAGATAGGGGGAGCAGGGAGATGGGGCTAACATATACACGTTATCCATCCTAATGCGACCATATGTAACTGGATCACTTTGGATCGTTGGTCCATCAACTAGCTGTTATCTCCAATTTGTAACATTGCTGAGATGCAACTTTCTGGAATCTGTGTCAGTTTAAATACTATGTTGTGATGAAATCGGAGCGCAGACGCACCACGAGGTTAGAACTTAGACGTCCACCGCAAGGGGGACCAACGATGGAGACGAGACCCGTCCGCCAAAGAACGCAGCTCAAGACAAGTCAGTGCTGTCTGGTACCTTTTTCTCCACATCTACAGGATTACACACACACACACACACACACACACAATGCTTTTATGAGAGTATTACTGATGATCAGTGTTCATATTTTGTGTTTTGTATTTATGTACATGCTGCTGCTTTCCAATATCTGGACTCTTTTTGTCCTTTTTCCACGCTGTGTCTCATGTCTTTATGGACCCAAACGCCGACGCAGACGAGCACTGACGCACACGAAATCTGCAAAACCGTCACTAAAAGACGCAACGAAAACATCAAGTGACAGAGCTGACAACAAGACGGAACCGACTGACTGAACCAGGATTTAAAGATGTGACACAACAGAGAGGCCACGAGCAGCAGGTGATGAGACGTGACAGACGGCGAGCAGCTCGACAGGTGACGAACACTGAGGCTGTAACGGCAAACAGCTGAGCGGAGAGGAGACCTGCAGGAGGTGAGAGGAGGACACTTTCCAAAATGGAAAGCAAATCAAAAAAAAAAGTCCAACTCCAAATGTCAACAACCGAGTCGTCGGCGTTGGACAAGTTCCTAAAGTTCCTGACTTTTAAAACAGTCGTCTAACTACTTCAATGTCTCTATCAGTGGGACGCAGCTAATTCCATTTGATTTTCTTTTTGAATGTTGAATGAATGTTCTCAACGGTTTCAAATGTCTTTGAATTTTCATCAGCACCAACGTTGACTCCTGTCAAATTGCTTTTCAATTCACATTGTTCATTCACACAATTAAATCAGCTCAAACATAACGCTATTAAATATATCGACTATTGGTTTTTTTTTGCAGAAATTGTTCAGATGCATCTCAAATCTGGAATATTTACATATGTAACTGTAATGTAATTACACATTTCTCTGCTAATGAGTCCAGAGGTGACATCAGTGGCCTTTTTGATGGGACCGTGAGATTTCAATCCAATGACAAAGACACACTGAGACGTTTCATCTGGTCACGTGATGCATTTCCTCCTTTCTGCTGATGCTTATTCACACAACCATTATTTTGACAGGAAGAATTCCATACGACGTCAGCTGAAGCTGCTGTGTGACATGCTGTTGTGTTTTTTTTAAGCCCCCCCCCACCCTCCAGTCCGTCTCCCTCCTCTAGCATCTCGTATCGACGGACGAGGTGCAATCACAGCAGCGTGCTTTCACAGGCCTCGGACATTTACTCGTGTGCATCGATATCGGAGGCACGTCACAGCGAGCATCTGAAGACGGCTCGTCAATTTTGTTTGGGAACCTTGAAATTTGAGCATCATCGCCCGTAGCGACCTACATTTGGGGGTCGGTTAAAGCACTCGCCAACGAACCGGCTCTGTTGTCATTTTATCGATGCAATCGAACATTTCGATCCATCAGGAGCAAGAAAAGTTAATGTATCCCCAAAGATCAATTCCAAAACCAAATCAATCCAAAAAAAAAAACAACAGCGAGAGAAAACCAATGGAAGTCAATAAAGCGTCGGAACGCCAGCACGTTTTACCCGCCGAAAGACAAACGTGGGGATAGTTTATCAATGCTGAGGCGCAGAGAACAGTCACAGCTAATGCACTTAGAGGGTTAATTACTGCATTTGTATGCAAATATGTATTTAAGAGTGTCTGCCCTAACGGGAAGGTTTAATGAAGGAATTGGGCCCAGGCAGTGGGTGACATTCAACGCCTGCGTAACCTCGGCGGATAGCTTCCCTGACGCTATTTGTGAATGTTAATTGCTTTTCAGCTGCTGCTGCAGCCACATCCCCAGTCGCCACTGGTCCCTCGGTTTCCGAGCAACAAGGGGACTCTTCTGGTCATTTAAGCCCAGTTTTTTGTTGTTGTTGTTGTTGTTGTTGTTTCAGATAGAAAACCCGCCAGAGGATTGTTGTTGTTAGAGCATCTTACCGAAGCTCGCAGCGGTGTGATGAAAGTGTCTCAGTGACGGAGAAGCCGAAGAAAAATGACAAACTTTAATTATCTGAGGCGTGACCCCCTCTTTTTTTCCCACTTTCTGGACATGTACCTGCTCGGAAGGATGGAGCGAAATCCTTTTCATCCGCTCTGTTTCTCATTTCCTTTCATAATACAATGAAGGGAAAAGTCGTTTGAGATTTGCATATCCAAGTGAACAGCAAGCTAATCCACCCTTTTAGAATTTACTGTGAGCAGACGGCATAGAAACAGGTGACCTGCCTCTGCACATTCATTTTACCCACTTCTTCAAAGTCTCGAGGGGGTTCGAGTGAAAATGAAAACCTGAAATCAGCTGAAGTTTAAAAAAAAAAATGTTTTTTAAAAATCACATTAGCAGCAATAGTCCTCTGACCAGCGATCCGTCAGAGTATTAGGATGTTTCACAGAGAGATAGAGGAGCGAGAATTTGTTACAGACTCTGATATCTAGTTGAGATCTAAATTAGGCTTGCAATCTTTTTCTCAGCCTATTAGCTGGATTCACAAATGAAATATTCAAGATGGTAAATCAGGACTAAACGCCATGACTTATAGAGATTAAAGCTCCGAAATATGCTCAGAGTCTGCGCAAATATTTGTCCCAGGAAGTAGTCCCTCATGAACAAGCAGTGCATAAACACCGACAACTCCTGTGACTGGTTGCAACGGGTACGAAACGTTTATGAATGTCATGAATCAGCATGAAAAACGGCAAACTTCAGCCCGGATCGTGTTTAATGGGCTTTGTTAAGTGGACAACGCTATTTTTTTTTCCTCTCTTTTGTTTCTTGAGCTCACAGGCTTTTACTTAGCTGGCGATATTCAAGCACAAGCCATTTAAATGCAAACAAAAGAGCATTGATTTTCCTGTGTGTGTGTGTGTGTGTGGTTATATCTGATACATCAGACTCATTAGAGACAAAAGGCAAAAAGCCCGTACTGTACTTGTACAAAATATTGCGGGGGCCATGATTAGAAGGTATTTGGAGCACTAAAGTGTCAAACTCATGTCAGTTCAGGTCACGTTGAGTCAGTTGAAGTGGAGAAATCTCTGTTTAAAGCAGCTTGTCGAGATCTTGATATGGTTTCGGATTTACATCCATTTGCTCCGTACGTAGGTCTGATGGTTGTACGATACATAACAAAATGTCTTCACATGGAAACACGCATGTGAACGAAAGTAAATGAGGAGTATGAGGCACCCTGTGAATCACAGACACCCAGGGAACGTGCACGTTTGCCGTGTCTGCTGCACTGACAAGGATGAACCCATTTTCATTTATCACAATGAATTAACATGCGACACTGGAGCATTTCACAATCAATGTCTTTGTGCCAGTTATTAGATGACAAATTGTGGTTTGGTCCGTGTCAGTTCGCAGGAGAACCAGCCCCGTATATGACAACACCAGGGGTCCGTTCCAGAAAAAACTCTGAGATTGTTATTTCTAAAATGAGGAAAACTGCAGAATTTTCCTAATTATCGATACAAATTACTATTCTATTAGTTTATTCTGTCAGTTTAAATGAAAAAACATTCTGAAATCCTGCAGTGTCCCTCCTTCAGGATTAACAAAGTCAGAGACAACCTGACGAACAGCTTCATCAGCTCCATCTTCTCCTCCCCCGATGTTCCTGCCGAATGTGGAGGACAAACGCGTCACTGCCTCATAAGCCGTTTTAATCAGCTCTGGAGATTGCCCACATATATCTGTTAAATCTGTCACTGATGGCGATTCTTCCTCATTAGGGAACGCTATCGCTTTCACCGTCCGCCGCGATCAATTCCTCCATCATTTGGGACTGAATCAATCTCACAGCCTCCTCCTCCTTTTTTTTTTTTTTTTCAAACTTCGATATCTTCCCCACCCATCGTCACTGAGTGCAACACCTAATTAGTCAAATCGCCCCCGGGAGTGGGAACTGGAGCGTGGACCGGTCTGTACACTGAAGGGGGGGGGGGCGGTCCTGGAAGTCTTCATCTGGGAGTGTCAGTTGGCGACACTGAGTCGTTCTCAGCCCAGTAGAGATGTTACTAGATGTTATTTTGGTGCACTTACAGTGACTAAGCTGTGGTAAATTGCAATGAAAGTGTATTTATTCCATTAAACACATTTGCTCCCATAAATAAAATGTTCTCAGTCATCCAGGTCACATTAACTTGTTTGGAGCTAGTTAATAGCTATTAGCAAGTCCAGGTGCCCACAATACACGTATTGTTATTGTCTTGTTTCAAGGTATCAACACTCATTTATTTTTACATTAATTAATCATTATTTTACTTTTTTTCTTTTTTTTATAAACCATTGTTTCCTCAGCATCGACATGTGTTACAAGCTCAGTCTGGTCATGAAAGCTTTAGAGACACCAGATAAGTGACACCTACCAAAGCGAAAAACCCTTTGTAAAGTAACAGAGTCACTGTAAGTGAGAACCGAGTGAGCAAAGAATAATAATGAGTTTTTTTTAAAAAGGGTTGCTGCCAATTTCCTTCCCACTGATAATTAGACGTACTGTTTTGATGACGGTTTAATCAAGCTGACTTGATTATAACTTTCTTCCTTACAGCGCAGAATCTATTAACTGCCAGCACAAGATTAAAAAACAATACCCGGCTTTTTGATATGCAATTCACACAGCAACGTCTTTTTTTCTCAATACAGCACCTGATAAGTCTGGGTTTTAATTATCATGTGTTCTTCATGGCCAAGGAATAATACCTGACCTAACTTTCAAGTTGCACGCACTGAAGTGAACTACGAGAGTTCATTTCAGCTGTATAATGCTAATTAAATGACTGCAAATGATTTTTTTTTTTTTTAAGTCTTTTATTCGGTTCTGTGTGATCTCACAAAGTAATAAATGTTCCTTCCTTTGTCCAAAATTACACCGTTGGTTTGCCCTGCCTGCTCAAACCAGAGAAAGAGCATATTGTCAGTTAACGAAAGAAGTTGTAGCCTCTCAGCAACGCTCCTCTACATTCTACCGGTGTGTGTGGAGGAAGGTGAGGAGAGAGGACGGGGGACGTATTATTTATTAATAGTCATTCTCCCGAAAGCTCTGTCAAACATCCTGTTGAGTTCCCTGAGGTGAGCGCTTGGCTTCAAAGCAATTAAAACCAAGGCTGTGAGAGTTGGAAGACAGTAAAGGGAAAATGGGAATGCGAGACAAAAAGATGGAGGGAGAGAGAGGGAGAGAGAACTGAGGGGCAGGCTTGGCTGGCTGCGGAGCCACACACTGAACATTTCATGTCTGCCAGGACAGCGGAGCCCGAGAGGAACCCCCTCACCAGGTCAGGGGTCCCTTGTCTAGGTTTAAAGCCCCAGTGAGCCCGGGGACGGGCTAATGCCTCTCTGGAGGATTGCATAACCCCAGCCGACATATATCCTCTACTCGGCTGTCCCGCCGAGTCAGGTTTCTGGGGAGGAAAGGAGGATCGGGAGAGAAAGGTGGAGTGTGGAAATAGTTTGAGCTCGGTGTCGTCTTACGACCTTAACGACTGAGGCTGTTGGCGACTTAAAGTGCCTCATAACAGCTGTAGAACTGCCCCCATGTGACGTTCCGTCCTCGTCTGTCCTGAGCTGTTTTTTGTCCCCCCCCTCCCCCTCCCCCCTCCTCTGTCCATCTCATCACTCGTCATCTGTGATTGTTTTTGTCGTGAGCCTCATTTGATCACAGCGGAGACGAGCGGCAGAAAAGCTCCCTCCATGAAATTGAGGTATTATGGTGTGTATATTAGTTCCACTGCTTTCACATTCGGCACCCCCCAATCAAAGTGGGTTTACGAAACTGAGTAGGCTGAGAGAAAGGTTCCCTAAGAGGCATGAAGGATGACGTTCCCTTGCTTATCGGACAAATATTGGAGTTATTGCCAAGAAGGACAAATCCCTACAAGGAATTTTACTCCAAGTCATGATGCAACAGGACAGAACGACATTGTCAAAGTATCGGGTCAGTTTGTATAAACCACATTCAGAGAAGAGTCACTCAAACTCTTCAGCCCGTCCCTGAGAGAGTCAGACACCGGTTGGGGCTTAGGGTCACTGTCCTAACCCCAACTCGACCTATTTCACCCTGCACTATTTATTATTTACACTCATTTATTATTTACACCATCAACTGAACTTCCTGTTGGTTATTATTATTCACCCTATCGCACATACTTGTACACAGTTCATACTTCCCAGTCTTTTTAGAACAAATGTCGTTTCTTTTTGGAGCGCAGACCAGGTTCCGGGATTCGTGGTATTTTTTTTTTTTTTTTCTGGTCTTAAATTAGTTTCCCTCACACAGAGCTGCGTTGCAAAGGGCAGTGAGGTGAGACATTCAGCGGGAGCGAGGTTTGCACCCGCTGCCTCTTCACGATGGAAAGAGCCAGCTGAGGTGGTTTGATGAGAATGCCCACTGGGCTTCTCTGCTTGGAGATGTTCTCGGCACGTCCAACTGGATGTGGAACAAGCTGGAAGAACGCCTCGAGCTCTCTCAGGAGGGGGGATGTCTCCATATTTTGACACGGGTTCCAGGCACATGGCGGAGTTCTGTTTGAATTGACATTGTCAGAAAAATATAAATTCAACAATATTTTTGTTTGCAGTGTTTGAAACACAATGTTTGACGTAAGTAGAAGTAGAATTCATGAGTAAAAAGTACAAATATTTCAGGAATAAATCAAACCTTTCCGTTTAACTTAGTCAACAGTGAACAAAAGAAGGAATGAATGATGCTACAAATGGCTAAAAATCACAGGTGGTGAACGCGGAAAGGGATGAAAAATGAGTCAGAGAGATAATAGTCAGCGTTTAGAGGGGGCTCTGTATGACGCAGTCATTTATACATGCACACTGTTGGTCTTTCATGAACACCTCGAAGCTGGAACGTGATATGTAACAAAGTGCTTGTTTCAACAACAAAAAAAGAAATGCAGGAAATGCTTTGTGGTCGTTCGGTTTTTTTCTGGACAGAAACCTGCTGTGGCGGTTGTTTGGCACGTACAGTAGATAAGTCTACGGTGCAAGGTTATCGTTGACACTTGCTACAATCTACAGGTCCATCAGTCAGCGGCCTGCTTCCCTCCTCGCTCTGACTCCTCCCCTCATCCTGCAGCCTCGGGAATATTAAAACGTGAGCTGTGGAGGCTGCAGATGAGACGTCATTGATTTTGTGTCAATCCCTCTGGGTGACTTGATTTGGTATCAGTGACGGCTAAATGGAACTCCTACAGGCAGGAGCGGGATCGAGAAGAGTGGGGGCGGGGTCATCTAGCGTTGAAAAACACACAACCTTGGTTATGGCTCTCGTTCCTGTCTACAGAAAACATTACAGATCATAAGTGACAGGTCTGTGTCTAAATTCCGTCTTAAAATCGCACTCATACCTTTCGAAAATTCTCAGCTGGTTGTACTCTGAGGCCTGTAACACGCTGCAGCGCTGCATCTGAGTCAGCAATGGAATTAACACAATTAACCATCGCACAGAGCTCCTTTGTCTTCGTGAAAGACTGTTAACGCGGCTGCGTCTCAAAGTCAGATCATCAAAGTGCTACAGGCTCCTTCACTGGAACCCTTTGGCTTTATTTTGCACAAATGTAATTAAACGTGTGTTTGCTTTTCTGTAGATAAACATGTGTGGAATAAAGGTGAGATTGATGTCAGGGTCAGACGCGCAGTTGGAATGCATTCCATGAATGTCGGGTCCCCATGAAGATAGGAGGATCTACTCTGAGCGTGTGTGTGTGTGTGTGTGTGTGTGGATGGAGGGGGAGGGCGAAGAGGAGACTGTGGGAGAACTGTCATCTTCTGAAAAATAAGCATGAAGCAACATTTCATTTGAACAGTGTGTGTCTGGTTGCGCATATGCAGAGGTTTCATTTAATGGGAAGTAACATATAAACAACAGTGCTGTGGGGGGTGGGGTGGGGGTGCTGTTATCTGCGTTGAGATGCTTCTTTGTGATTCACCAAAAACCCTGAAGTGGGTCTGTGTGTGTTTAGATTCCCCCCCCCCACACACACACACACACACTCCTGGCACCTCCTCTGGATAGGAAGCCGCCTACGGTCCGATAAGCAGCTCAACATTGCCACCAAGTGGCGGATTGCAACCATGACCTCACATTGGCGTTCAGGGCTCCAGAATGTTTCAGTCAGAGCACCACGAGAGGACAGCAGGTTCAAGAAGACGAGCAGACGTCAAACCATGCTGCTGGCGTCGAATCAATGATCTGTTCATTACTACTCATCTGTTGCTCAAAAGGAATCAGCCGTCGTACGGTAGGAAACATTCCACGTACTCTTTCGCTGTCTGGATGCCAATATCTGTAATGGCTTTTTCTCCACAGCCTATTAGAGATAAACTGCCATGCACAACCACTGAAATGCACAAGAACCACAGACCTGCACCATCTGTCGGAGGGGCAAATGACATCTTCGCTCCAATCGGCTATTAGGCCCAAATCTTCTCCTCTCCTTGAAATCAAGGTCGCAGCGAGCGAGCGCCAACAGCGTGTGAGGTGATTTCCCTTCCACCTCCATTACTATATAATTAGCCGCGGTGCTATTCAATTTCCATCATTCCACACATTTTGGGATCAATATCACTGGCTTCGCTGCAGTCACGTTTGAAGGGGGGCAGGGTGTCGCCGAGCTAAAAGATGCTCAGTTAGCAATGGACACACACACCTGGAGGTAAAGAGGTGATATGTGACTTACTCAAATCCACGCATTTGACCTACTGTGTATTCCTTTAGGTGGTGTCGCCTGGAAATGAGGTCGATTATGCATGAATATTCATGTTCCACGGCACTCAGACCCGCTGTTGAAAAGTCATTTATCACCGGCGATCAGATCATTGTGCGTTCCCACGCGTGACGGTGATTATCGGGACTGGGAAGGCGTGGGCATTAAGACGACGAGGAGTCTGGATATAGACAGATCAATGTCCTCCCACTGAACACAACATACAGACTTCAGCTCTGAGTAATGAGAGGCGGCACTGTTTATCAAAGTCTGTGACAGGTTGTCGACTCAAAGCCTTTAGTCACACAAGGAACGATAGAAATTGCCAACACAGCCAACTGCTAACACACATTCACACACAACTAGACTTTTAATGATTAAAGACGGTTGTTCATAACTTTTAGCGTTAATTGCATGGGGAAATAAACACGAAGGAAACAGTATGAGGAAATACCAAGAAAAGGCAACAGGAGGAGTAGTTAAGGTTCCCAACCAAGGCGGATGTCCTTCAAGATAGCATAAATGCTATCATGATGGAAGTCAACCAGAAGCTAAGTGATATGATATGAAACTGGAACCTGTTGTTTTTGTGGAGCTAGAAATTGTAGAGTTATGATGGAGAAGTCACAGCGTCAAGTAGTCACAACGAGCTCCTGCACAAGTTCTGCTCTTAAACAATATTTCCTGTAGCGTTGAACCTCTTTGGTCTGATGTTTTATTCAGCTGCACCATTATACATTCACAGATCCACTGCACCCCTCCCGCTGGATGATTCTTTCCTCCAAAATGTCAAACAGTGCTGCACAGATTAAAACACAGACAAACAGTTCCCAGGTTGACTGACTGTCACTGTATACACACACACACACACACACATACATATTTAAGACATTGGCCTTGAACAGATTCAATCTACCCAGAGTGCATTTCCTCCTCACAAAAATCACCTGAGTTAGGTGAGTCTTTCACCTGGGGTCACCGGTATTATAAGATGAGAGAGAGACATTTTTACGTCAAAGACGGCGCCAGGAGATGGAAATATCCTCCGGTCAAGTCGAGATGAAACATCAGAGGATGACTGAATTCCCAGAGCACTCCAGAAAGACGAGACAAATCTTTTTTTTTTTCATTCTTATTTGTCACAGAAAGTCCTAAACAGAACAGATTTTAGAATGAGGCCTGCTGCACCACAAACAAACATTCATTCACATAATAATTACAAACATCCTTCGTTAAGCACGGAGAGACTGAAGGACAGATGAGCCACTTAGCAAAGAATGCACAAGAATAAATACTAGCAACGTCTCATTCAGCAGTTAACAACATGGCACTCGACATCTGAATGCATATCTCCACAGGCGTCGGAAACTTTCCTCAATAAATGATACGGTCGCTGTGCAAAAGATGTGAAAATGGCTTTGACAACAGACCATGGAGAGAGAAACACAGACAGGAGCAGGCGCTGCAACGTGCGTCAAAACAGTTCCACAGGGAATTTATTTGCTGCTGCCTCATTACCGTTAGGGCGTTTTTGATGATTCCATCCACACTGACGGTGGTAAAACTCCACAGCTCGCTCAAAATACACTTAAAACCGGAGGGCAGCGGGATGCTGTCAACGTGCAATACAAGACGACGGGCTCCACGTGTCACCGCGTGGGCATCTACAAGACAATATTCAGATCGATGGGACTAAACTTGTCATCATGCATCAGATGGGCACGGCAGACTCCACACTGGTGTTTGTGACATGAGAGCTGGTGCAGTGAAAAGTATTTTAAACAATAAAAAGCCTCTCAAGACAGGTAGTCGGATTTACATTCTCGGTAGAAACAGCACCTCTAGATTTTACAGGTAAAATAACAGCGACCAACAGTTCCGCCAATAAAATACAATTTCATGGATTTTTTTTTTCTTTTTGTAGTTTATAATTAGATTTTACATGCATGGGCAACATATACTGTATATGTGTACTAATGTCAAATACATTCCATTCACATGAACTGACACTGCTGTTGCAGGGTGTGTCCACTGGGAGGCAGCATGTAGGCTTCTGTTCAGTGCAGTGTGACACGGGAGGAGCACATTCTGTCTGGATGGACAGTCGCACACTCGGCTTCCTCTGTCGACCATTGGAGGGATTTGTTAAGAAGAGAACCGGACGAGTCAGGCCCCACGCGCCTCCTGTAAGGAGGAGGGATGGAATGGGAGCAGTGGAGGTCAGCGGTGCAAAGGTTGGAGGAAAACAAACCGACGACAGTCTGAGCGAATACAATTTGGTGACTCTACGCTACATCTTCTCGACAAGTTCCACTTGGAGCAAAGACATAATGCCAAGTGGTGAACATAGACTGTATAAAAGAGATGGAGCGCCACTTATGCCTTTGGCAGCGCTGTGTGGTCGCAAATCTTCAGTGTTGGAAAGTTATGTCGTTAATGTAACTGGTTACAATGACTGCATGAATGCAAAATAAATGTTCTCTAACGTTGAGATGTGCCAATGTTTGAACTTCCATCAACACTGACGAATGTCAAACTGTTTTAAAATCCCAAAACACATCCATTCACATCATCAGCAGTCATTTACACGTTGAAATAATATTATTAACATAACATGTTGAATAGGTTTCTGCAGAAACTGTTCTGATGGAAACACAATTCACATTGGCGTTACATTCAACTAGTTACTCCCCAACACTGTGAATCGTCACACCATGTCCTTTTCTACAAATGAACACAATGCTGTATTAAAAACATCTCTTAAAAGCTTGAGATGAAAATATTGTTCAAAAATGTCTCTCAGACCTCTCTCTTTCTTTATATATGTATATACATACACTTAGTGTGCTGTAGTTGCTTCTTTTATACAGTCTGTAGTGTCAATAAAACAAGAGTGAGAGCGTCTCTCACCTGGTTATAGATGAACATCAAACACTCCTTCCTCCACTGTCTCCAAATCCTCTTCAGCAATGACTGATAGGAACAAACAGGATGCAGATAAATCAATGAAGGATGACGGACGGACGGCCAACAGAAAGCTACCGGAGATGAGTGCATATTTCTTATTTGGTGGACAATTAGTTTCCCTGACAGCGTGACTGAACAGGCGGGTTCACGCTGCACCCAAACTGATCCAAACAGCAGAAAAATACCGCACCTGTGAATCAGACATTTCCATCGCAAACGTCATTGTTTCAGAATATCTCTGACACGTTTGGAGGGAGACAAAAAAAGGTGGAGGTGTCGTCAGGGTGACATGAATGCTAAAAATAGAGTTTCTCTAGAGGATGATGACGGCGCGGCTGGTGACATCTGTTATTGTTTCAGAAAATGTTTGCAGTCAAAGCCCCCTGTGAGTCACTGGGGGGGGGGGGGGGGTGTGACGTAAC
>CAAKHB010002925.1:97325-111061 GCA_901007665.1 Aeoliscus strigatus | reverse complement strand
GGAGCAGGTGTGTGTGTGTGTGTGTGTGTGTGGTGTGTGTGTGTGTGTGTGGTGCTTGGACAGATGACACTAGACAGCCTTTCATCAGGCTGTTGAAAAAGAAGAAGAAGAAGAAAAAAGATTCTAACAGACGACTTCATTCAAACGTTGAATCGGTTTTATCTATTCACCTATAAGAGGATGAAGGTGTTAAAATATCACTTGGTAGTTTTTCTCCTATGACTATGGATTTGAAGAGGACGTTCTTTTCGCCAAACACCATCATTTCCATCCCGACTGGCCGTGAATTTATCCTCATGTACGTCACCTACACATGCTCGGAAGGACGTTCTGTCTCTCTTTAATATGTGAAATAGAATTTATTGTTCGGTTCAGTTCAGAGCTTTATTGTCCTTCAAGGAGAAATGTGGTCAGCAGTTGGCTCGACAAACCAAGTAAGACATAAAAACATTGCAGAACAAAACCAACAAATAATAAAAGCAGTCATCCATCATAATTAGAAATGAATAGTGTCATTAAAAGAAATTGTGTTCTCAGTCTGACAGGGAATTGTTGAAAGACTTTTACTTTGGCGGGGCTGCAGTGGAACCCTCAGATGTCCATGAACGTCTCAATCAGAAGGGAATGTTCAGCGCCCACTGGAACTTCTTCTACATCCAACAAAGACTTCTTCTGCTAGTGTTCATGTGTGACAGGAGAACCAGCATTGATAACAAACATCAACATAAGAACAAAAGGTTATCGACATGAATGTGGATCATAATTCAACTACAATATCATTTCCAAGAAGGAAAGACACAGTTTATCATTCTGGGGCTGTTTCCTGTTCAAGACTCTTCTCATTTCAGACAGAAAGACTCTTCACACAGATGGGTCTGGATCAGATTCTTTCTAACATCACGGTACTGCGTCATGAGGATAAATCACAAGAATCAAATGTCAAACGTTACCGCACCATAAAGTGTGGACAGTGGACAAAGATATTCTGACAGTGCGCCGCCCTGTTGGCTTCGATGAGTCAGTGCTATGAGTCAGTGTGTGGATATAAGTTTGAGACCAACAACTGTAAGAAGGTTCATTATACTGTATTCCCAAAATATCTGAAGCTGCTGACTGTTTGAAATAACAAAATCAAATGAAGAAGATTCACCAGTTTGCGCTCAGAGACAAGTTTCACATTGAGCAGTTGTACGAGTTCCATTCCACAAATTACAGGACTGGTGGGAGAAAAATCTACAACATTTGTTTAACCTACAAAGAGCTTTTACACAAATATGTTCATAATAAACCATAAAGAACAACAATTTCTTAAAAAGATTCATTCAGTCGATCCTAATGTTGAATAATCCCATAATAAACATGCAAAACACATGCTCCTCTGTGGGTGTTTGTGTATTAATGTGAGTGTGTGCAGCATCCTATTTGTTGTGGATATGTACATATATTACCTCAGCAAACACCATTGTTTTTTTGGCAGGCTTTCCTGTTTGCCTTCATTAAACAGACAAATCGCTGCGTTCTGATTCTTTTCACCGTTCAAATCACAACTGTTGAAAAGGTTTAGTGGCAAAGCACCTGGCGGTTTTACACGACCATTTGCTAAATTGGCATGTGGCCGCACTCGACAATGACGGCGCGCTGTGTGTGACTAATCTGTATGCACACATAACCGTTGATGCGTGCTTTTTCATTTGCTCATAAAGTCACAGAACACGTTAAGGGGTCCCTTTCATTGTGTGTGAGTGCTCACCTGGCTCGCTCAGCACCTACGCAAATAACCCAAAGAATGAAGAAGTTGCAATGTGTCTGTGGGGCCTTTGGAAATGAGATCACATAACTGATGCAAGTATTCAAAGTAAGGAAGGATAATCTGAACAAACACGTTGGATGTCAGTCAGTGATCTGAACCGCAGGTTGAACAAGGAAGAGAAAAGCAGCGTCGAAAGTTTTAATATCAGTCTTACGTTTGATTTGATCACCTGTCAGCACCCTTTTCTTTCCTTTGACCCTCCCTGGTTGCTACGGCAACAATAGTTCAACAAGAGCAGAGAGACAAATTCCACACACAGTGTTGGCGCTGACTCTGGCTGGTTTATAGTTTGAATAAATCTTGCAGAGGGAAGTCAGTGAATTTAAATGCACTAAGTGTGTTTCTGGCTTGTGAGTTTGCATTTAATTTGTATAATTTTCACATGGATCTCAGGAAATAGCAGGAAAAATTGGTGGCTTTCTGACAGAGAAAACGTTACAACTTGATGAAATGAAAAGGACTAAATATCCTTGAACGCCATAGAAATCATTCAGCTTTAAATCCTTTTCTGAATGAAATGTTGTCAAACTCTTGCTCTCCTTCACAGTACATAAATAAACAAATGAATAAATGATGTTGCAGTTATAAAGGTTGCTTGAATCAGGATTTATCTAAGAATGAACTACTTCAGTTTCATTATTTTTCCCAATTAGCTGTGACATCTTATTGATTTTACAAAGTTTAATTTGAAAGCATAAAATGGAAACTAACCAATTAAATTGTATGAATTTTCCCCATATTCATTAGGACTGAAACAAATTCACTAACACAATATGGTTTCCAACACCTTTGAGCCTCAATGTCAAACGTCCCCTAACTCACCTGTCATGTACATCTGCAATTATTCCCCCACATTGTTTAACATAAGTTTGGAATGATTTCTACATTTTCTCATAATGGGTTTCTAGTCTCATTGTTTCAGTGGCTGAACTCCCCCAGGAAAATATACAGTATTTGGTTCCACTGCTTTTATCAGGATCTGCACTAAATCCAACACTGATGTCACTGTCAATGTGTCTGAAAGTTCCATGTAATAGTTTAAGAGGATTTAATGAAAATGTCAAAAAGTGTCCTGGACCATCCTCTTGATCCAGCTCTTCCCCAAATTTTAATTAGCGTTCGTTTGGCCCCTCTTCATTCCTACGTCATTGTGAAACGTGGCGTGGTATTATTTATGTAATCCTGCTGACAGACAAATTAACTGATCACAAATGGCAGTGAGAGCACGTCCTCCCAGGGAATTCAGGGTAATAATTCAATTTGTCTTTGCAGCTGCTCCATTTTAGACAGTGCAATGCATAAAGAAGACATTTCTTTGACATACTGAGGTTACAACGGCATAAAAAAACCATTTGGTTTTAATGCACAGACTCCAGAGACTCTTCTGAATAACACCAGAAATGTAGGGAAAGGGTGCACAAACAAAAATCAAGCAGGTTCAACTACATCTTTAGGCTGAATTAAAACCCAAGAGACACTAGTGTCTCTATAAAAACTTTCTGGGATCTTCAGGTATTGCTTTTGATGTGTTTTAAATTTCATACACTCAGATTCAGTCCAAACATTCTTCTTATTTTAATTTAACAACATCATGACTGGCAAGCACTGAGTGGACGTTGTGACTTTTTCAGACGCGTTCTTCACAAGACTGCGCAGTGCGTATACGTCACAGCTCCAGGGTGACGTCACCGCGTCGATCACATGGTATTGTTATTGCAGGAAGTGAAGATGGCGGCTCAGACGATTCTCTCCGAGTCTGTGCTCGGATGGTCTATTTTCACCTTCATACTCCTGGTAAGCGCTGATGGAGTTTTGTGATGGAATCGCCCTTTAGCGGAGTGTCCGTCAATTCGTTAAGATGTTCTGGAAACCTTGTTTTAAGTGCAAAAATGTCCAACATGGCCACTGCGTATTCACCTCAAAATTTTTGATTGGTTTTAGCTAACACCATTCGCTCTTATACACTCACAGACTCTACATGTGAAGGAAATTGCTCATTGGTGTATTTAGAATAATACTTATGGGCCGCACCTTTGAACTAGAATCGGCATTCGTCAATGTTAAATCAATATATTACGTAACTTACGTAACTCTCCAAAATAAAGAAATACATGTAAATTGCTTTGATAAACACACACAGGCTTTCTTTGGTCCTAGCTATTGTGAAAATGCACATATACTTCAGGGACATGCACTGTCAGTCATAATTTGGGATCAATCCAGTGTGTACATGTAACACAGTAACATTACTTTATGAAGCCAGTTGGTCAGCTGGATAATCTGCTGCCCAATTTAGCTGTCATTACCTCCTCTGTCATTCAAAGGCTAGGCTGACGTTTAAATCTGAGGACGAACACAAGACTGCTGGCTGCCATTAAATTGCTTCGCTTCCTGACCCACCGCTGTTTATTTGAACAACCCCTTCAAGAGATCTTATTTGGATGCAAAGCCGGTGTCATTACCTGGCAAAACACGTCGCCGGAGGCTTAAGGCTGCAGGCCTTTAATTGATCCTGGCTGAGGATCGCAGGCCCACATCTGAACACTCCACTTTGTGCAGTGTCCTCACTTCCTATAGCTTGTGTGCCTAGAATATAACCTTGTCATTTTGGTCCCTTTCCTTCTGCATCTAATCCGTCTCCTGCCCTTTACACTGACAGGCTGATTCATGAGTGAATTTGTTTAAAACAGCTGCACATAATTTGGTTTACTTGTGTGCACATTACTCCTGCTTTCAAAAAACACGCCAACGTCGTATTCTGTCTTCTGAGTTCGTAACAATGTTAGTAAGTCAGTGTCCGCTGTTATGATGTAAGCGGATGAGAGAAGCGAATTCTAATCAGATCAGCCGTTCCATAACACCTGCAGTCTGGCAGTCCTCAGGGTCTAAGCTCTCAGTAGCTGTGTTAAAGGCTGCGAGACAGGTGTGAGAAAATATCCATACACTGAAAGAAATAATTCACACCACTATACGGTTTTCAATGTCAAGCCTTGTATCGACACCTGCATTCAAAACTCTCAACACTGGTCAGCAGCAGGTATTCAGCCATTTCACTCCTCCTTTCCTTCCACTTCTCTCACTAGAAAGACACATTTCCAGGTCTTGGTCACATCACTTACTCATGTAACTCATCAATGAACCAATTCCAGCAGACCAAACCTGCTGTTGCAGAATGCAAAGCTCACATGTGGACTACTTTTGTGTTATCACGATATATCTCATTATCACCCCTGTATTGGGATCCATATTGTTTCAACAACACAGTTCAATATTCCACTTCATTCAGCTTATTTGCTCTATAATTCTACCTTGTGCCTTGGTTGACTGTTGTCTGTCATCTGCTTATTTTCTGTCGCTCTTGTTTTTTCCCACTTAATGGTATGGTTAAATTTAGTTAGTATATTTATCAAGTTACTTCTTTTTTTTGCACTATGTGTCCTTTTTTGTACCGTTTGCACCGTGTGTTGAGGTAATTTCATCTATGCTGTATATCACGCATACACAGTATATTTGACTTTTTTGACTTTGACTGTTTAAAATCGTTGCTCTGGTGTCACGTTCAGTTTCTAATAATTTGTTCACTAACGCTAACGTGAACCTCTTCTTGTCCCTATCTATCTGGTATCAGTAACAAACATCATTTGTCTCAATGTGTTTATGGACTTGTGTCTGAATTTTGCTCTTCCTGTCAGGGACAATATCTTATTTTAAATCTGATCATATTTCTCCTCCGTCAGGTAATCCTAGCATTTTGTTGGGTCTACATTCGAAAATTCCAAAGTCGCCAGGAGAGTGAAGTTGTTTCCACCGTCACAGCGATATGTGCACTGGCCATTGCTCTGATAACTTCAGCACTTCTACCCGTGGATATTTTCCTTGTCTCATTCATGAAGTATCCAAATGGCACTTATAAGGTTTGTATCTGTTCTGCTAATGGCCTCACTGAAATCAATTTAACAAACATTAACAAGTTCTCCTCCGGCGCCCGCACAGGTTTGCTTTGTAATTTTCTTTGAATTAGACATGTTGGACATTATTTTTTGTCCAATCTAAGAGCTGAGTACATTTCTTGCCTCACAAATTCTGTTTGCATTTGCATTCATTTGAAGATTTGGCAACGTGTGTAATGACATCTTCATTTGAACAGTAGGTAATTTGTTTGCTTCATTGGGTTGAGCCTCTTTATACGTTGCTAAATTTTTTATTTTGTAATATTTTTTTTATATCATTCAGCCATCGGTGCCTAACAGAACACGTCGGCTCAACAGGCACAGAATCCATCAAGGACTCAGTCAAACCTGATTTTCTTAGTTATCTTCTTCTTTTGTTTGTCTGTTTGTTTGTTTGTTTGTTTATATAAAAAAAGAAAGAACCCGCAAAGAGGCAAGAAAGTCATTGGTGGTTTAGTTTATTTTCTCAAAGACCAGTTGCAGAGAGCATTTATCTAAGAGCGAAAGGAAGATTTAAAAATTAAATATGACATATCGGAGTACAAATATACATCACAATGCAAAAACATATAACATGAATAACATATAAAATCTCCAAAAAGGCTTTCTGTTCCGAAAATGGCCGGCGGTACTATACTGTGTGGAAAGCACAAGAAAATCAGTTTGTCCATTGAGGGGAAAATGTTTTTTCACATTGCTATGAACTGCACTGGTAGTGTGTTGCAGAAATGGTACTGATGTTGTTTCCTAGCAAGAACCTTCAGGACTGTAAATTGATCTTATTGGGTATAATTCCAATTTTGCCCGGTCTAATTGGTTATTTGATGGAATGTGACAGCGACGGAAGGAAGGAAGACCAACGGCCTGTGATCTCTCACAGAATGATGACATAGCAGAAAGCAGCAGAAACAACATGTATCTTCCAGTTAAAAAACAAACTAACAAAGAACAGTACCTGGTGTTTAATTGATTTCACTCTTTCCTTCAACTCATGTCTTCAGGCTTGTTGACAGTCTCCTGCAGCGGTGCTACACAGGAATAACAATAGATTCAGACAGTCCTTCTTCTCCATGGGGCTCAGTGAATGAAGATAAACAGAGCTGCTGCAATACTGCTCCATCTCTCCAGTGTTTTATGACCTCCTCCCTTTTAGGAGCTCTTGGATTTTTTTCAAATTTTACACATTGTTGTCTTCGTTAGACACATGATAGAGATTAAGATATATACATGAATCACTCTTTGTGGGTTTAACTCATTTCGCATTAATTGTTTCAATGAACTCATGATCAAATTGGTGTGTTTTGTTTTGCGATGATGCAGGAATGGGCAGCAAACAATGAGACAAGAGCACGGATTGAAGACACTGTTCTGTATGGATACTACAGTAAGTACATTCTCTTCATAGTTGCTTTTAATATCATTAGAAATTGATTCAACTTTTGTCCGCGCTGTGTATGAATGTGCTGTGTCATTCTGTCATGACATAAAGTCGGCATCCTCTTTCAGCCGGTAATCCCACCTGGGGCCTGACTCATTCATGCAGCAGGCTTAGCGAGTTAGCGGCCTGACTTGGGGATTCACACTGGCTCTCTGTTCTCAAAATGTTGGCGCAGTTTCACCCCTTGCGTCTCTACAGTAACTTCCTGTGCATGTCTTACTTGCTGAGCAGGTTGAATTGAGGTTATCACAGGGAAATATTGTCAGTAAGTTGCATAAGATGAGTGATCTGACAACGTCTTGTGTCCTTCGACTCACTATGAGATCATCACAGTAAAATAATGATTTCAGTCAGCATAATTGATAATTGACCAGTTTTCTTAGAGTTTATGATACTTTATTCATCAGTTATACTGAAAAGTATGTTTGAAACAGCAATTATCACTGTTAGTTCTCATTTTACCCACAAGTAGCGTAACCAGACAACACTGGTAAATTGTTTTTATGTCCACTGTACTTTGCTTAAAGGTGGATGGATTGTTAAAAAGCCAGAGAGAAAACTGGTGGGCTCTTACAAATGAACACGTTAAACTGTGATACGATTTTTTTTCATGTTGTTTGACAGTCCTGGTCAAATTCTAACATCTATTAACACCAATGGGCTTAATATTGGAAGTAATAGACAGCAAACAGCCTTTCCAATGTCAGCAGAAGGACATCGGCACTTCACTCGCTACCATTATTTGATACTGTGAGTCCCACTTGTCCGTAAGGTGAATGGAATCTGTCAAATCGCAGGCAATTTACATTCGTCAGATGTAGATTACGATGAATAATTAGATGAAGAGTCCCTGTGTTTTTTTTTTTCCTGCATGTGCATTAGCTGTTGAATGTGACATCAATCCCACTGCTACATCACTGGTGGGCACAAGGTAGGAAAGTATCCATATGACAGATCATATCCCATTATTTTCTGATATTCTAATATGATTTATGACGTCATTTACTCTGCTCATGAAGACTTATCCTGCTGTCTTGCAAGTGTTTTGTAGGGGCATGGTGAATAAACGTTCACCGAGATGAGCGTGTGATGGCTTGGTGTGTTTTATTCAATGGGCAGATGCAGAAATATTTGCCGCTACAGGTACAATGCAGGTCATTTGCCAAACACAAGCAGCTTTGAGGCACCATAACAGATGTGAGGGAAAACATTCAGACAGGTCAAGGGAAGATGAATGCTGTATTGGGATGTTGAATTCCCTGATACGTGAGAACTGTAGAAATAACAGGAATGTATAATAAATACTACTTAGTACACAGTGGGTGGAAGATCTCAGACATGTCATGAATGTACGTTTGAATAAGACACATGAATTCTTCATTCCAGTCTGCTCTGCTTCTTGTGCCAGTTTATCTCTCTGAGGTATAAAAATGTATTGAATATCATTAGATATCATGATTCATTTATCCACCTCGTCCCTCTGGTGGCATAATTAATCATGCTAAATAATTCACGTCGTTTCTGCTATTGTACCAAATGGCCTTTTTTGAATTCATAGTTCTGTGTCATTCCTCTGCAGGTATTGAATAATGAACGTAGGACATATGTAGGGACGAGTCTGTGACACAACACAGATAAAGTCGGCACATAATTGTTCATATGTATTCGTGTGAAATTGCAGAAGTCAGTAGAACGCAGGTTAACGGGTTAGTGACGTGGTTTGCACAGTGGCAGCGTGTGAGGCGTGATTTGGTTGAGTGACTACAGATTACTGACGGTGATCGTCAGAGGCTGTCAGAAGAGAAGTGGATCACATGACGCTGTGTGTGTGGGGAGAGAGTGAGAGAGAGAGAGAGACTGGTGCTGGTGAGATATCCATGCAAACAAACGTGATGGAACAGGACCAGTTTCATGAAGAAACAATGACTTTTTTTAACTTATTTGTCACATTCAGAGGCAGTCTTTGAGATGTGAAACATGTTCTTAACACTTTGAACGTGTGACAGGGCAAAACAAGAAAAACACTGACGTTGATTGCATTTTTTTTTTACTCTCTTCACTTTATAATTGTCACATTTAGCTTAAATTCCATATTGCAGTGATGCAGTGGATTTATTGACAAGTCACTTACCTCATCCTGTCTAATTCCTCGGCTATGAGAGCTGCCTCATTTCAATTACTGCAGTAATTGTCCTGGACTGCAAAAAAAAAATAATAAAAAATAAATAAATGAAGGAGACAGTAACCAACCTACTACACTGATAAATTCTGACTACAACAGTAGAGTGTCAGTGCAAAGTGTCTGCAAATGTCATCCTGAGGGGGGCAGTGGGCTTGTTGTCTTTGATGAGCGCGGATTCAGTCGTTCCAAAGACGCTGCAGCACACATTTTCCAACAGATGCCGACTTAAAGTGCCTGTCAGCAACAGTGTTATGTCCCGTCTGTTAAGAAATGCCAAAGACAAGCTGTCTGCTCGCCCAGACAGCCCTGTCCCAGAAACTATGTCCACTGCTACGACGGCAGGAAGAAACACCGTCACAGAGCATGGATGAATGAGTCCAGCCTGGAAGGGACGCCCAGACATACAGTTATGTTTCATATGCATGTTTATATTATTTTATCTTTCTGTCTCTTCACTTTAAAGGTAACGTACATCTTAGAGACTTACTACATAAAGGTTTCGGCAGGTTTAGTCTTCAGTGCTGTGACGTGTCATCATCGTAATTTGATTTAAACCAAGGACAAGCTACCTAGTAAGTACATTCAAAACATTTGTCCGGGAACATTAGAAAAGCTTCTGTATTTAGTTTTAGTGATTTGCCATTGTTTAATCGTGCGTGCTTCGAAGGTTTGAGCAGACGTCCTGCAGAGTAGCTGCTTAAGTTGCTGTGTCATGCAGCACTCGCCCCTTGTCCATTCCAGACAAATTCTCTGCTTTTGTTAGAGTAAGTGTAATAATCCAAATGGAGTTTGTTCGTGCCAATCACACAAAGGGGAAATTTAATTTGCACCACATCAATTTTCTGTCAAGCTAAAAATCGTACACATGCCAAGAGTGTTTGTGTCGAGAGAAGCATCACAGAGGGGACGTGTGATCTCTGATCAACGCTGAGAGCTGAGAACATGCAGAGGACCGGTTTTTACTCTTAACATTAGTGAAACAGTGTGACACCTTCATTACCACAATGATCAGATGTTCCACAGGGCACCATGAACACCCCTGCTTCAGTGGGTTGATTACTTTTTACCAGCTGCCAGAGAAGGACCAGACATGTTATCCGTACTGGTATAGGATTTCAGCTTGTTGTTTTTTTTTTTCTTGGTACAATATTCAGCATCCTTTTCCTATCTTATCTTATCCAGGTCACTTGTCTGAGCAGCTATCGCAGGAGAACATGAGTCATTTACACCACTGATGTGCATCTCGATGAGTGAGACGCCACTGATCTAAGATGTCTGACATGTTGGTCAGTGGTGATGTTCAGAGGAGAGAGGTGTTCCTGTCAGAACAGGACACTGGTATATTTCATACAAGTAACTGTTAATAAGAAGTCTGAATCAAAACTTTACGCTGTTGGTAAAAAAAAACTTCTCTCTCAGTGAATAGCTTGATAATAAACAGTATGTTTTGACATTCGCATTCATCTGCTGGTTAATGACTTTTTCCGAACATGAACTTCTTTCTCTTCTACCAGCATGTGAGTATTCCTCTTCACTGTAGATGCTCTATTCATATTTTATGAGTTTCTATCAAAATGATTACGTATGCAGTCCAGTAGGATAGTTAGGCGTTAATTGCAATATTAATTTAATTGAAAATCAGTAAATCCGTAGGAGGGACACACGTCTGTGCTCGTCGTCAAATTCAAGAGTTTAAATTTAACATTTGGGTGGCTGTTAAATATGACCGTTTTGAAAGCATTTAGTGTTAGTGGTATTTTCTGTGGCCATCCCTTCCCACCCCCCACTACCCCCCATGTTGAGGAACATCACGTTTCTCTTTGCCAGTAGGTGGAGACCAAGCTCCATGTGTGTTTTCTGTCCAGCTTTCATAAAAATGCAACCGGTGAAGTTAAATATGTGACAGGGCTGTCCATCTGCCGCTGCACAAATGGAATAATTACACACTGAACATTTGTTTTTTTTCCTCCAGGGAACATGGAGGTAGATTGATTGTCGTCAGTGGTGATCACCGCTAACAAGCATGTGTATGTCAAGTGATTTATCTCTTTGCATAATTAGTTTGAAATACATCATGTCTGTTCCTCATCAGTTGACTGTTGTAGGAGTATATTTTTTCTGGACACATGTCCAATCAGACTTCACCTTAAACCTTCCGGAGGCACTTTACAATCCTATTTGCTCCTCTGTAATTAGCCTGTGGATTTAAACACCCACGTTGTTGTCATACATGGAAATTACAGAGTCTGATTGTCAAAGGATTTGTGGCATTTTAACTGGTAGAGTTGTGATTTGGTCATGAAGAATCTCCATAATTACACTGAATCAGAAATGCAAAACATTCAGATGCTTAAAACTCATTGTTTATTAAGTTTCCATTTTTTGGGGAAGTAGTGTTTTCTGTCGTTCACATGTGTTCATTCCAGATCCTGCACATTCAACGTGACAAACGGGATGAACGTCAGCAGGCGACTTCCTTTTAAGAGCCCAAATAATGTTTTGTGATCTGTGATGGACGGCCTCCCCATTCAATCTCCAGCCTTTGTCCATGTCTACGTTTCCTTCGACAGCTTAGTGCTTCAAAGCACTGGTGCATAAGACCCTTTAGCAACAAGGTGAAATACCCCTGGGTTCTTTAAATAAATCATTGGCTTTCTCTCTCCCTCTCTTAATGCCATTTGTAGTGGAGAGCCAAGGAAAGGATGTAATACTTTTGGATGTTAGGATGTAAATACACTGCCTGTACATTAGTTTTTGTCAGTGATACTTGTTCGCACATATGTGCTGACAAACGTGGTAGCCAAGCCTTGCTCTTAAAGTATGAATAAATAAATAAAAATAATAACAATACATGCCAGTGTACTATAGAAACAGAATGCACCTTTCTCTCTGCAGCATGCATTTTTATATTCTTCTTCTTGTTATTATATATATATATATATATATATATATATATATATATATATATATATATATATATATATATATATATATATATACCTTCTGCGTGCCAAGGCTAAAGAACAAAGTACCAGACCAGTCTCTACTGGATGACTCGAACAATGCACTGCTAACTATCCCTACCACTACCATCAGCTGATGTATGCAGCAGCAACAGTAACCCTAGAGATGCTTGGCTACAAGATCAACAGCATGAGTAGTAGCCAGCAGGTTGCCGCATGGAGGAGAAGGCTAGAGGCAAAAATCATGGCGGCATGGAGAGAAGTCAGTCTTCTAACAGAACTAAGCAGAGGCGTGAATCGAAGGAAAGAACTGCCCAAGAAATATAACAAATTGTCCACAGCTGAGGCACTGGAGACTGCTAAGCAAGGGCTCAAGCACTAGCTACCCGCCTAAAGAGATATACAGGAGAAGTAGAGGCCAGGAGAATAAACCAGGTGTTCTCCACCAACCCAGCTAAGGTCTACTCTCAATGGCAGGGTAACAAGGTGACAACAGACCCGCCTAGGGCTGAGACTGAGCAATACTGGAGGAGTATCTGGGAGAAGGAGGCAACACAGCCAACTCCCAGAACAAGACCCAGTAGTCATCACGCTCGCAGACATCCAAACAAGAGTGTCCAAAATGAAGAACTGGACAGCACCAGGGCCTGACACGATTCATGCCTTCTGGCTCAAGAAGCTGACTGCACTCCATGACCGCCTAGCAGCACAAATGAACCAGCTGCTAAAAGCCACCCAGAGTGGCTAACCCAGGGCCGGACAGTCCTCATCATGAAGGACACCCAGAAGGGAACAATACCATCCAACTACCGGCCTATAACATGCCTCAGCACCACATGGAAGCTCCTATCAGGCATCATAGCAGCTAAGATGAGTAGGCACATGGAGCAATACATGAGCAGAGCACAGAAGGGAATAGGCAGGGATTGCAAGACCAGGAACACCAACCTGTGCACTGCCTGGATTGACTACAAGAAAGCCTATGACTCAATGCCACATGGATACTGGAATGCTTAAAGCTGTATAACATCAACAAGACACTAAGGGAGTTAGAACTCGATGAGGCTGTGGAAGACGACTCTGGAGGCCAATTCAAAGCCAATTGCACAGGTGAGCATCATTTGCGGCATATATCAAGAAGATGCTCTATCCCCCCTGCTGTTCTGCATAGGCCTAAACCCACTCAGCCAGATCATCTCAAAGACTGGCTATGGATACCAGTTCCGAAGTGAAACATCCATCAGCCACCTCCTCTACATGGATGACATCAAGCTGTATGCCAAGAATGAGCGTGACATTGATTCCCTGATTCACCTCACCTGGATCTACAGCAAAGATATTGGGATGTCATTCGGACTAGATAAATGTGGGCAGATGATATCTAGAAGAGGAA
>CAAKHB010002925.1:80150-97305 GCA_901007665.1 Aeoliscus strigatus | reverse complement strand
ATACCAGTTCCGAAGTGAAACATCCATCAGCCACCTCCTCTACATGGATGACATCAAGCTGTATGCCAAGAATGAGCGTGACATTGATTCCCTGATTCACCTCACCTGGATCTACAGCAAAGACATTGGGATGTCATTCGGACCAGTGTTGCCAACTTAGCGACTTTGTCGCTATTTTTAGCTACTTTCTGGACCCCCCTAGTGAGAAAATTGGTGATCAGAGGCTCCAAGATTGCGGGAGGGGGAGGGGGAGGGGAGGGGTTTTCTCTCGTTCCCCGTTCAGGTAAGAGACAGAGAGGGGCAGTGGAAGAGAGACACAGGCAGAGAGGGGCGGGGCGGACAGCGTGGACTGTCGCCCCCAGCCACAGCCAAATACCTCCAAAGGGTAAGACAGGTCCTGAGAAGTCAGCTGAATGGCAAGAATAAGATCCAGGCCATTAACAACTATGCCCTGCCAGTGATCAGATACCCAGCTGGTATAATATCCTGGCCACTGGAAGAGATACAAGCCACTGATATCAAGACAAGGAAGCTCCTTACCATGCATGGAGGGTTTCACCCCAAGTCCAGTGTCCCGAGGCTGTACACAAAGCGAAAGGAAGGGGGCCGAGGAATAGTAAGTGTCAGCACTACTGTCCAGGAGGAAACTGCGAACCTCCAGGAATACATCAGGAAAATGGCCCCCAATGACCAACTGCTAAGTGAATGCCTCAGGCAACAAAAGATGCCCAGTAAAGACGAGGGCCCAGAGGGACTTTCATGGAAGGACAAGCCCTTGCATGGCATGTACCATCAGCAAATAAAGGAAGTGGCTGATATTGAGAAAACATACCAGTGGCTGGAAAAGGCTGTGACCCCCAAGCTGGTAGAATGGCTCCAGCAGATACCAGGAACAACATCAGAGATCTCTGTCCAAAAGAGCGCAATGCTAGGGACAGCTAAGATCCTGCGCAGAACCCTCAGGCTCCCAGGCCTCTGGTAAAGGACCAGAGTCTGAAGGAGACACCGTCCAGGGGGGCGAGAGGAAGATTTTTATATAATAGTCATTGGTTTTTAGCAGGTGAGTATTCAAAACCATTGACACCTAGCAAAGTCTAAACTGTTCCTAGTAGTATTTATGAGTAATAGTGTATTATTTTTATTATATATATATATTTATTTTGTCAAAAGAATCTGATCTGTGCCTTGCACATCAAAATGCAGAATAATAACCACACTTATTAAACCTCTGTGCCTGATGATGGCATCACTAAAAAAAACCCTGATTCCTGATCTATCACAACTCAATGACACGTAAGGTCACTGGTCAACGGGCTTTGTCATGTAGCAAATGCTGATGTGTCCCCCACTGCGCATCTGTAGAACCTTCTGGATGGCTGGGTATGTTTGGGTTCTTTCTGCTCTCACCTCTGAACAGCTCCTGTGGAGGAATGGGACAGCATTCATGAACTCTTAATCAATAATCATGTTCATTTGACTGCATCTGTCTGTCAGGGACTGCTGCCGCTGCTGTTGGAGGTGACATATTCTGGTAAACAAAGACTGAACAGTCACACGTCAACATTTCCTCTGGCTCCCGTCGGCTGCTGCATGTTGTGAATGTGAATGTAAATGTGTCAGTGGCACGGTCGTGTATGTTGAAGATCGATTGATTTATGATGATTTATGACAACGTTTAATCAAAGTAAGTGATTCCAGGCACAGTAAACTCTGACTCAAAACTCACACAGTCATTTTTATTGTTTTTGAAATACATTTTTGTGAATTCATTCTCATACATGATTTTGGGGCATTGTGCGTGAGGACACAATGCTTTCGGTATGTGTCTGCACAGATGGATACTTCAAACAATCTCAGGGGTCCTGTTGTCAGAATTTGTGTTTCTGTGAGAAATCATTCCAGCATTTAATTTTCAGATGAAGCAAAGCACATTTTCTGCTAATTCTTTGAGCTCAAACCCTTGTGGAGGGTCACAAAGAGGTGAGGGCGCCGTTTCTCATTTAGCCTCACATGTGGCTGGAAGGGAAACGGCTATTACATTTATATTATTCAGATTAGTTAGAATCGTTTTTTTCTTACAATAACGTGGTGATTACTATTGTTTTCTGCATTTCAGTATTTGTAAATGAGGTTCTGTGTTTATGTGCTGAAGTTTTCAACTGCGTCCCTCTCGGCCACTTCATCCATTGGTAGGTTTTCTACCGTCTGTACACACACCTCCTAGTTTCTTCTATCATTTCGCCCTCCCTTGAGCAAAATCCCTTTTCATGGCCGGGCCAGTTTGACAGTTGTGAGCAGGTTCATGCGAGGACTTTTTCCTTTCAGCTGAAACGACACCACCAACCATTGTCCTCGTGGATTCTCAGAGGAGATCACCGGCGAGCTAAAAGCTAACGTGGACTGTGTCCCGTTCCTGAGCTCATGTCAAAGTGCCCTTGAAGTCTGCTTCCCCGTCCGTGTATGGAAACGTGCGAATGTGTTTGCAGCTTCACAGCCAACAGGTGTGAATGTAAGTGTGAATGGAAAGGACAGAGAGGCTGCTAAACCCCAACTACTGATTCCATTCCTTAAGTTTGGCGTATATGTCCGCAATGGCAGATTCTGTAACACATAAGCAGTAATTCCATGATCATTTATCATCATCATATTTGCTGTCAGTCCCACACGTTTCCTCATCACAGTGGGACTGACATGACCTCCTGAAGGAAGAAGCAGCTGTGTTCAGTGCGTTTTGGAGCACGTATTTATGACATGTCGTTGGTTTTGTCTTCACTAACTTCCATTTACTGCATCTCGAAATAGCACCTCTCTATTAAAGTGTTTCTGCCTCACCTAAGTGCTGTGGCTCCTTAATGCATCTGAGTGCTGCTGCACAGACGGAATGGTACAAAACAGAACAAGTTTGACACACAATAGTGAATTCTTTGACCGACCAGGAAACTGTGTCTCCTTGAAAAACAAGGTCACTAGCACTAGTAAATGACACATTGGACACATTCAAAAAGGTGCTGGTGGTTGCCAGCTTTTGGAACGTTGCCTGAAGCAGTGCTGAATGCACCAATGGCAAAGGGATCATGTATTCAGACAACAAGACCCTCGTTAATTGAATAAGTCATTCATCCCTTTGGATCACGATCAGCATCATTATCTAGTTCACTCAGAAAACATCCAGCGGGTCGTAATCATCAAGTGAAGTGCTGAAAAACAAAAATATTTCTGTACTGGACATATTCTTTGCATGTTTTTTTCCCTAAATTAATGTGTTTTTTTAGCCTGATTAAATAATACAACTGGATCACTTGATTTATGAGAAGAAAAGACAACAGTTACGTCACAGACGTGCTGCCGAGCATCATTACCCGTTACATTTGGTTCAAGTCTGATTTTAATTTGATGTTGTTTGTGAATGGCATTTAAATTCACAAAGACATTTCCAGACAATTACAGACAAAAGCGCTCAAAAGCACAAATGGATCTAATGACTTTTATTGAAATTGTCTGTGAGTAATATTTCTGTTCACAAATTACCTCCTTCATGACTTTGGGGTCTATTTTCTTTGTCTTTTTCTCCATAATAGGTTATTTTATTGAGATACAGTAGCTTGCTAGGCAAAGCATTCTTCTACTTGTAGATTTATACATGTAAAAGTCAGCAAAGTGGCTGTTGATTTCTTAATGGACCTCTGAAGAAATCACATTGTTCATATTGCTGCTCGTCTCAGCTCAAGGCAGTTGCTTACAATAGCTGCGCCATAAAAACGACGCAGACGGAAGCTTCTGTTCTTGTTTCTTTATAACATGTAGTAGATTCGCTGTGTCTCCAGCCGCAGGAGAGCGTTTGCCACGATTTATTGGTTTGAAATGATACAAAACATCACTCTTGTGACTCGTAACCCCATGGCCGGATATGTTACTGTCATAAAACATGATCCGTCTACATCACGACGGCCTGGGCACAAAGGAGGAAAGCGAGCAGAGATGTGAAAGGATTGAAAAAACAATGAAAGGAGAACAAAGCACTCAGCAGGTTTCATTGAGTTTTCCTGCACTGGGAGCTCAGATGCTGGCAGCTGCTGCCTTTAGTTAATTTCTTTTTGTTTTATCCACCACAGATCTCTTCTTCTTGTTAGTGGGAATTGGTACAACTGTTCCCAGTCACACCAATATGCTGTTTCCAGATTTCACAAGCCCCCAAAAATGAGAGAAGTAATAGCCGCCCTCACCTGATTCAAATCACATTATTATTTCATTATTTTACATCCAAAGTTCTTTATACATTTTTCACACAGTCCCAGTTTTGTCTGAGGTGGGTTAGTAAATCACTAAGTGATTCCATTTGTCAGAAAAAAAATGAGAAAATCCAAACACGGCATGAAAACGTCTCTTTGGCAAGTGTCTGTTGTTTGTGACAGAGAACAGTTTTTCACTGTGGTTTACTCTCCAGTGACGTGTTGTCAGTGTTTCCGTCAGTTTGTTTGCGGATTCACAGAAGAACAGTGACGTCGCTCTGTGTTGCTAGTTTTCAGACCTGGTCCAGAGGCTGTAGATGGTTTACTATTATTATATGGTGACTAATTGTGGTCCTTTCTCTCTGTGTAGCACTTTACTCCATCATTCTCTTCTGTGTCTTCCTCTGGATCCCCTTCGTTTACTTCTACTATGAAGAACGGGACGACGACAACGTGAACACATGCTCGGTAAACATGCACCTTTTCTTCTTCCTCCCAGATCAGCATGTGTTATGTGTATTCTTCTGGTCTTTGACATTCATGGCACAGAAACCTTGACTTTTGAAGACTTGATTTGACATTTGAGTGCATGCCAGTTGTTTCCTGTCACTTACTGGACTCCAATGATATCTGCCCGCCACCTGGACACTGCTCTGTCCATTGTTAAACTTCTTCTGTCCTCCATAGCGTTCAGCTCTAAGTTTGTGTGACGGTGAATTTTGACAAACTGATGAATCACTACCTGTGTGGGTCTATTTAAAGTGTGATGTAGCAAACAACAGCTATTGCACGCTGCCTTTTTCTCCTTCCATGTGTCAGGCTGGCGCTGACAGAGGCACTCTGTCACAGACAGGGAGCTCTTTTGTATTTCTACTTAAAGGCAGCTTGAATGGGAAGAGGGAGAGTTATCTCTGCCGGGGCAAACTGGATCTGTGCTGACTCTATACAGCCCTCAATCACCCCAGTACAGAGCTAAATAGAGTTTGACCCTATTGCCTTTCTCACACTGAATAATATTTCACACATGATTGAATACTTTTTTTTTCTCCATTTTTATTCCAGCAAGTGAAAAACGCTCTGAAGTACACAGTTGGATTTGCCATTGTCTGCGTGGTTCTTCTTCTAATTGGGTGAGTTAAAAACATGGATGGCTTCTCCCGGTACATGATCGGAGGAAGCAGATCTCTCATTGTGCTCAGTTAATGAGCGGAGGAAGTCTTTAAACAGCCATGGGAGACGTTTGTCCATCTAACCTGAGCTGGATTCATTGCATGTTGTGTGAATATATAAACCCTTTTCAGTAAATGATGTATATATTATGTAACATATGTACTCCCTTCCTTCGTTGTGTCTCTTATTTTTCCCTCTGGTTGTGATGAGCAACCAAACTATCGATTTCCTTCGCGGCCTGTTGTCAATGAGCCTTCTCAACCATTCAGTGGTTTGCTGAAAATAAGGTCACATGACTTTTTATAGCCAGAATCAATCTAATCCACACTTTTACCTCATGAACTGGAAGGACATGATAGCTTTAACCCAGGACTGATTCTCAGATGGAACAGGAGACACACTGGCTTTGTTCACTAACTGTTGACTCTGGAAGATCTTTGCTTGATGTTGACAAAGCTGTTTCTGTGTTGTCTGGCAAATTGCTAAACTCCCTAAATGTCTTCTGATGTTGTACGGATACATCAGAGTGTTTCTTTGAGCTGTCACTGTACATTTACTCTCAAGCAGCCCCACAGAACATGTTTTCACCGGTGAGTCTGTCAGCAGGATGATACAAAAACTTCCAGGTGGATGGCTTTCACAGGGGACCCGAACAAAGAAATGAGATGATGGAGATCAATTCAGCAAAGTATGACGCAGCACCTTTGATTTGTTGATGTGATTTAGTTACGGAATATGGACAACATTGATGTTCACACAGAAATATGGTGTGTGTGCATTAACTTGAGCATATCCTGAAAATGCAGTTATGTTTAAATACTAGATAAATTGACAGCTTAGATCAGAATAGATTAGATAGGAATTTTGTTGATTTAATTAAATTCCAGCAGCAGCACACAGAGCAAAACATACAATAAAATCAATATATGTAGATAGAATGTCCAACAAGTACTGTACATTAAAATATCCAACATATGACGCAGCAAAGCAGAAACAGTTTGGACGACAATTGTACAGATATAAACTACGTGTGCATGATTTCTACCTAGCTGGTAAACTCTTCTGTGATAGCCTATTGTGGAGGTAAAAACTGATCACGACTACCTGTGAGTTGGTCACAACGAAGGGATTGTCTGCCACTCTGTGACTCTAATCAGAAGTGGCAAAGAGAAGTGTACAAAATAATCAGTTCTCAGCTGACGTCGGCCGACACTTCTGCCGGTGAGAAAGTGAGAAATGCGGCCTTTGGCAGATCGTATCATCTTCACGCTAATTAACGTGCCTTCTGCACGTAACTTGATGACAAGCCAGAACGTATCATAAGCTGGTGTTGAAGTGCTGTCGGCTGATGTATGCACGGGTAAAGATAGTTTGTGTGGGATGAAGCTCTGCGGTTCCACTGCTGTTGGTTGTGTATCCTGCAGTCATACATTTCCCCATTTATGAAACTATAAATCAGTTAACTAAACTGGACATCCTTAATCAATCCTGTTGATATGGTCGCTTGATGGAAGATCCCGACAAGATAAAGTGCTGTCTCAGAACATTTCACATAATATTCATCATAACTCCACTTTGTATTATCAATGAAATCCATGTTATAAAGGTAAAAAACAGTCAGTGTTTGAAAGGTAACTGACCTATGACCTCTGAGGAGAGGTTTGTTGTCCTTCACCACTCGTCTCTACATGTCCCGGCTTCTTGTTTAAAACACGATATTTCTCTTTATAAACAATAAACAAATCATTTATATCAAGTGCAAAGAGAAAAACCTCACCTCACCAGAAAAACTTAGAAATAACCAGACCGTTGAGCTCAATGTACTTGTTTGTTTCCCCTTCAGTGCGTTCGTACCACTTGAGGCCCCTCCTGGTCAGAACTCCACTCAATGGGATAAAGTACAATACCTGTTTGAGGAGCTGGGCAGCAGCCGTAAGTAGAAACATTTACATTTTCTTTTATTTTTCCCATCGTTCCATTCTATCCTTTAATATACTGGATTCTCTGCTCGGACATGCTGAATTCTTTCCACTATGTTTGGAAATCTCTTTAGTTATTATGCAGCTGCATTGATTCGTATAAATATTTCATTATAGAAAATTAAAGGAACATACACTTATCAAAGTGAATAAACAAACTATACTGAGTTAATTGCTACTTTGAAATGAACATGGATGATAGATTTTGAATTACAATAACAATATACGTTTGTATTTTTGTGTTTAAATCCAATTCACCTGTTATATGAATCCATGTCACTCACTGGCATCTACTCTTATATTTACCTTTAAACTATATATTTACCTACAAGTGACACACGTCCGTAATTTAGTGCATTGATATTTTCATATGACTACTATAACTTTTTTTTCTTTGTGAAAACATATCTTCAATGTATCTGTATCGTTACTGTTGGATGACCATTACCGTTGTCTTCCACTTATGAAGCATCGTCGGCCTAAAAAGTGAATTGAATTAAACTATTTCACAAGAAGTTAGTTTGTAGTCTCAGTGTCGGTATGTAATGCGGTTATGACTGAAGTGTAGGAGTCATAATGTTGCAGTTGTAATGGCGGAGAGCTTTGCTAACGTCTCTGTGGAGGAACCCTCCTCGGGCCTGTTCACTTGTTGAACGGAGCATCGCCTTTGCTTTTATCCATGATAATTTGGGATTGCTGCCAAACGTGGACTCCTGACAGTCCTCTGGACTTCTGCCACGAGGGGATCAAGCAGGAAGGTGAACCATCTGCCTCTCTTCACAATGGTGGACCCCTACACACTCTCCCCAACCTCCCACCCCCTTCGGCAGCAGGCTGCTGAGGAGGAAGTGTGAGGATCATCCCTCCTCTAATTCCCTGCTCCCCTCTCTCCAGATGGGAGGTTAATTGTGTAAAAGAAAGCATCGTTTGCCTCATAATCCTGCAGACTGCTGTTTCTATGACTCTTCATTAAGGTCACTACGTCTTAATGGTTCCAGCATTACATCTCTTCCTACTTCTCCATTACGCCTTCATTTGCTGCAGTAACTCTCCAGGACCAGTATTGGTATTCGAGAGCATACGATGTGATACGTGTTTTTGGCAGGAAATCAAGTGGGACTGGAGTGAGTGGGAGTCAGATCCCTGAGACTCACAGCTTTGCCTGCACATCCTCATTATCATTGCAGCAAGGAAAACTTCAGGTTCAGTCAGTAGCATCTTTAACCATCTTTAGCCTGTAGCTTGTAGCCTTAGTTTTCTGGTCCAAAGATATCAGAATGAAAATTATATGAAATTACATGCATAACATGCAAACGTCGTACCAAATGATTAGATTCTACTTTATTGTCATTGTACATAGTTCAGGTTTAGTGCAACTAGCATCTGTGCAATAGTGTGCAGAGAATAAATTAAAAGATGTGAATAAAAAATAAACTGCTGTAGAATTAGACACTATGAATTTAATATAAATATAAACAGTGGTTATATTGTATATGCATGGTTCTCTATGCACGTGAGAAACGGAAATGTGCAACATTATATGGGACTGACATGACTGAATGTGAATAAGATGAAATGGTGCTTAATCATCTTGTTTTCAAAACAGATTTACTGACACAGATCTGAATGCTCGTACAAACATCTAGCGAACACGGGACTTCATCGACGTCAGCGCCAGAAGTTCACTTCCCTGTAGCGGCTGCCACCTGTGTACGCTGAGATCTGCACACACTTTAGAAATTATGGATGCATCTGCAGGGTGTTCTGGTTTTAATTGCATTATATTAATTTATTTCAGCTTTGCAGCTCTCACTCGTTCACCTTTTACGCAGACACAGCGACTACACAGAATATTAATACCTGCTACACCCGTGACTCATCAGTGTCTGGTAACAGACGTCTGCAGATCACACAGCTTTACAAACACACACATTTTAGGAAATTTAGATAGGGCATCAAACATTGCACTCCATATGTAGTTCAGTTGATTTTTTCACATTCAAAGACCATATTTCTTGATCGTTGTGAAAACCTGCAGTAAAACTGCAGTCACATACACTAATGACCGTATTTCGTATCACAGTGATAGAGGTCCATGTCAGACTTCATGCTGTAACACGGCCAATGAAGGACGTGTCCGCTGTGAGATCTTTTGTTTTCCGTTTTGCACACATCCGTCCTGTGAAACATGCAGAGCATCCGGGCCAGCATGAGGTCTGTGATGGAAGCGTCCTGTGGTGACCGACTCGGCCTTCAGCGCACTGCCACATTAGCATTCGATCAGCTAACACAGGACAGCCATTCACAGACCGTGTGTTTGTGTGTGTGTGTGTGTGTGTGTGTGTGTGTGTGTGTGTGTGTGTGTGTGTGTGTGTGTGTGTCTGCAGCAGAATGCACATGAAGCCGCGGCCTCAGGATGAGTGCGTTGTGTCGTGCTGTGCCTTCTTAGGTGGTGCTCAGCTGGCCGGACTCTTTTATGGCCTTAAGTGTGTCTGTTGTCTTACACCATAAAGCTTTGAACGTTGACTTGTGGGTATATTTGATTCCATTCTTGAGGCTGTTGATATCATGATTGACTCTTTAACATTCATTCATTCATTCATCTTCTTCCGCTTTTGGGTTGCGGGTCGTGCTGGAGCCGTGTTGTTATTCAAAGTTGTGACAGCACTTAATCTCCCTCAACTACGTGCTCAAACGTCCCCTAAATGTCTCATTGAGAGGATGTCATGGAGCTTACCCAGCTTTGCGTTAACCCCCCCCCCCCACAAACATAGTTGTATGTCTGTATGAAGCTGTCGGTACAGAGAGTTTGTAGAGTGTGCAGCTGCTTCTGATGGAGTTTTGATGATTACTCCGTTCCAGAGAAGAGGCCTGCTGAGGTTGAAGGGGATCTTAATAAACACATGTACATACACTAACCTGAAGGGCTACACACACACACACACACACACACACACACACACACACACACACACACAAACACACCAGCAGCATAGTTCCGCTGCTGATGGAATCAAGTCGAAGCGATGTGGGACCACCGCAGATACTTAACAATATTCCATCAGGTTAATTTCCAGAACCCTGCTCAAGACAGCAAAGGGTGTCTGTAAACACTTTTGTTTGTGTGGAGTTGATGAACAAAATGTTTCTAACGGACACGCAGCTTTTGTCTTCTGTTACTCGGCTTTGTCGACTGCTTGTAAAAGACCTAGCACTCTCTTAATTGTAAAAAGCCATTGTCAAGGAGAAAGGCAAGCGCAGAGCCACCTGTGTGGGCGCCGACAGGTGGGCTTGGCACCGTGAAGCTGCTGCTGAGAGGATGAGGGATTTCTGTAACAGGACAACTGTGCAGCTTTCTACGTGGAGCCCGATGACAGGTGGGATCCTGACAGGGGAGAGGGGCTATCAGTCTGTTCATCAATCCTTGTCTTCTGACTCCAGCGCTGACAGCTGGTGCTGCACCTACCGGTGCCCTCGCTTGATGGGTGGTCCCCTTTCCGCCTCACTCAGAGGTGACACTTATCAACTCCACCTGCATTTACTGTAGCATCAAGCTGCTTAAACGCTGATCTGTATCAGTGGATCCATGACAAAGATGATGAAGAGTGGTGAGCTGATGCGTCTCCAGAGACAGATTTTGTGATGCTTTTTATTTTGTAGAGGTACAAAAGTGACCAGAATGTAAATTCAACTTTGTTGGTCTTTGAAAGAAAGGTCCAACTCATTTACTGTTTGATGCCAAAGACGATTCAAACGACTGCTCTTCATCAGCCGCAGACGTCATTGCTGTGTCGCTAACCACTGTCGTCGTCCTGTTAAGCTCCGCCCACTCTGCACATGAGCCCAGCTACACCGGATAGACCAGTGTGAATGGTCTAAACTGATTTTGTTCCCAGTTAATGATCCACCTGCGCTGGTGGTGCATCTCGATTTCCAGGCTAGTTGGCTTCAAGTTTCATGTTAATATGATGTATGAGGATTTATTATAATACTAATCACCTGCTTGTTCATTTGAAATCATCCTTTACGAGAATCAGCACAGAAATCCTTCATTGTGTAAGTCTCCACATCGTTCATAATATGATGTTCCCTCCAGGAGTTTTATTCTCCAAGCTCAGACTTTGATAATAGGATTCCATGACATGACGTTGACTTCACGAGAACGAAACAAAAAAAAAAAAAAAGCCCACTGAGCGTCTGAAAACATCACCTACCTGTTCTCCCCAGGCTGAGCCGTCCTCTCTGTGATGAGAGAACTGACCTTGTCAGTGGAGTGCCCCTTAAAACCAGTTTAAAGTAAACTTGTGGAAACTTTGACAGCCCGTCAAACTGAATTGATAACTCCCACTGAGGCGCGAGCAGGAGCTCAACTTCTAGAACAGTCGACTCTGTTCACTGGCTGATTTGCATGTTTCTGCCTTTGCACCACATTCAGTGTGGTAGAAGTAGTTTATGCTCAGCACATTACAAGTTTTTCTTCCTCACTTCCTTCAAATCTTCAAATATGTGTACAGCATAGTGAATAATAAGCAAACAAGTCTGCATAAAACAGTCTACAGGGAGACTCTATTATCCATACTGCCGCTGCATTGACATTGGAATATTAAAAATGCCTTAATGCTGGAAATACGTCGTGGGAACGCCATAAAGAAACGGCAAACAAGCTATTTATTTCCACATGGAGCAGCTAATGAGCTCCTTCCATACCAAATCTTGAATGTCCTGTTTTTATTTTCCACCTGCAGACGGTCTTCCTGCTCTGTCCTTCTCCATCAGCTCCTTGACCTTGATCGGCATGCTGGCAGTGATCACATACACGGTGAGTGTGGACGCGTGTTTTCATCGGTATGGAATCTGTGATTGTCAGGGGACTGACTACAAATGTATGAGGAAAAGCTAAGTAGCATGCATGTTTGCCAAGTAGGTCTTCTCAGTGGGTATGTCACAGTTTGTAGCGCCTGCGTTTGTTAAATATGCCTTTTTGCCCATGTGCTAAATGCGATATTCAGTGATGGAGTGTTCTTTCAGTGTCAGTAATGGCTGCTGAGTCCAGACCTCTGGGCATTCAGTGTCTTTCACTCCCTTCCTGGACTTTTGCATGATGTATGTTCACTCCCCACCTTCCTATGAACCACTTATCTTGTCTGTTTATTTATATAGAAATAGATCTGCCAATGTGTCCATTAATATCTGTCTGTTTTGATCCCTTCAGCACTCTGCAGGTTTTTCTTTTTTTTTTTTTTTTGGATGAAAACAATTGACTGCGCTGTAACACTTGTTAATGCTGTCCATTTTTCATCGTCCTTATCTTGGTAAGACCGTGAATATTCCCTGGAGGTGGCGGCGGTGCTGCTGTCAGGGTGGGAGGAACACAGAATAGTGCTTAGGGGAGAAAAAATGAAAAAAATACTCTGGACTCTGGAAATGAAAGTTAAAGCGACAGGCAATCCAAATCTATCCAGTTTCTGTAGAGCTCACAGTCACATTTGACAAATTACATAACAATTGAATTGGGCTGTTAATGAATAATACACAAGCTAGTAAGCTGTAGACCCAATCTCCCTTTAGCATCTATAATCCATCTCCGCTGGGATTTTATCCACTGTTCTCTCGCTTTGCTTCTCACAGTTCTCTGAACACTGGATAATAACACAGAACATTCTGCGGTTGGAACCACTCTCAGATCTGCACTGACCCCACGTTGCCACCAATTCTCAGAAATCCCTGTGGAAAAATTACCATTGTCTTTGTTTGCGACATTCCTTCTTTTGATTCGATCTTTGGGCAACAAACCGCCACCCCCTCCTTCAGTTACCACCACAAACACAAATATGGCTTTCACGTCTCTAACAGCTTTCTTGCCCTTTTTGCCATAAATGTCAGAATACAGGTGGACTGAAAAATATTTGAGGCACCGGTTGGACGACACTGCCTCAAACTTGACCACCTGATATATCAGCTGTCCTACAATCTACTGCCTCACCACAGTTCTGTGATTTCGTTAGTAACTCTCCACGGTCTCACCACCCAATCTATCACTGCTCATGTCATAGCGAGCAGCTAAGACACAGCTGTATCAGCTGTGAACAGCCATTGACCTGTTTCCAACAGACACACTTAGACTCACACTCCGCCTGTAATTGCACATAGCTGTCCTATTTATCATTTGTACCATGTTTTTACCATTAAGCCCGATTAACCTAATGGTTTCTAAGTGAGGGGTCCCTTAATGCCGCGGCTCATTTATCAGCACTGTTTGTCCAGAAGGATCACGCAGCCATGACGTTCCAACTGTTAGACGTAAACAGCATAGTACACTGCAGCCGAGTGCAGATAAATAAAGTTCCTGCAGGCTCAGCTGAGCCCGTGTTCAAACGTCATTTTGGTCATTTTATTAGACTGCACAAGACTAATAAAACACAAATGGATCCCTCAACCCCTAAACTCAGGCTCCAAAGCAGATGCACGGCTGCAAAGAGACATTTCCGTTTATGCATCAGGTCAGAGGGGTTTCAGGTAGCAGACTCTGAAAACGTTTAAGTAGCTTTGCCTTTTACATGCCGGCATGTGATCACCACTTCTCCCGTCTGGTAGTAGGTTTGTTGATTTGCTCCGCTGTTGTAGTACTTAAATAAGATTAGCAAAGTTTCAAAGACATTTGCACACAGACTGAATAAATGCCAGGAATGATCTGTTAATATCTTTATTTTAATACCAAAATCAGCTTCAGAGTCTGGATCAGTCTGCTGCCTTTCTCCAAAACCAAATATTTGTTGAGCTCATTGATAAATTCGTACATCTGACACTTGCTAAAGAGGAAACATATTTCAGCTGCGTTGACGGTGGAATAGAAGGTGTTTGCTGACTATGGACCCAAATATGTCAGCGAGGATTTGATAGCTTTGCCATGATTTTGCACAGTCACGGTCCCCAGTGGATGAATCCAGCTGTTGACGGTTTTCTCTGCGCGTACCCCAGGTGATGCTAAAGCAACAAAATGTAAATATTTAATATTTGCTTCTTTAATACTTAACAATTTAACATAGACACAAAAAGACTTGAATGAAAGGGAGCAGAAAGAAAAATAATCTTATTTTCTTTTATGGGTTATTCCAAGAAAGACTTTTATTACTGTTGTTGTTGTTGTTGTTGTTAAAATGGATATTGTTTACTTCCTTGAATCGTGTTTCACTGTAAAGCCCATTGAGGTGTGAACTGAAGACGCAATGACATCGAAGAGGTGTCTGTTCTGTTTATGTGAGTCACTGAAGGAGCCAATAAATTATTTCTAAAGGTTATATTATTTCCTGTGATGTCACAAACAGGGAAAAACCCTCTATCTCTGTTTGTGTACGACTGTGTACTTCAGTCTGTTCAGGACCAGGTGGGATGTGAATGAACGTAGACTAGACCATTGTGTCTGTTATATAAAGGTTTATTTATCTTGTGAGGAGATCACACCATCAACATTTCAATGTTCCAGACACTTTATGTCTCCTGTAAAGTTTTGTGACTTAAAACGAACGTTGGCCAGAGGTGTAACTGTTTGAGCCAACGGCCCGTCTCTCCTCTCCACTTCCAGTGCCCGTGCTGGGGAATTGTTAATTTTCATGGCTGCATCTTAAACCGATGCAACCCTGTTGAAAAATATCTGCCAAATATTGTGCAGAGGAATAAACCAGCAGCCAAAAATAGACAGTCACAGTGGTGGTTTGTGATTCAGAAGGTGAGTCACAAACAAAATCCTCAAAATACTGATGTAGTCATCATCAATAACATATAGTAAAACATAAATAAAACATTACAGAATAAAATATATTTTATAGAAGAAAATGAAAATATATACTTAAGATATTATGTATTTTTATAATATATTTATATAAGATATTTCTGTTATATATATATATGTAATATAAATATAAATAATGCTAAAATCATGTTTAAATTCGATTCATAATGCTGCTTCACTAGCTGAACGTCACGTTCATCAGTGGCGTCCACTTATTAAAAGGCCAAATCCTAATTTAAAACTCTTTTCTTTGACACAATAAGACATTGCTGAATGATCTTTGTGTGGAAAGTTTTGTTTCAGCAACCGACCGACCCAGTCGAACCAGGAGAGTCAGCTGGTTGCGACCAAAAACACCTGACATGGTTTGTTATGATCATCCCATTTAGTCCAAAGCCCACTGGGCTTGAACTGGTGTGAAGCACCTGTACGCTGACTGGTTTTATTTAGCCTAGGAATGTGTGTGTGTGTGTGTGTGCGTGCGTGTGTGTGTGTGGGGTGTTCCCCTCCGTCTCCTCCTCTCCTCCCCACTATCACAAGCAGAAAGAGGATTGTGAAAAAGAGGAAGAGGAGGATTGTGTAAAAGAGCTGTGTCCACCGAGTTCTCCGTCTTCCCACTCAGCGGTCATGTGACTCTGAATGATCTCAGCCAGTAACTCGTCCAAACCCACACATGGAGTCGCACACACACTCACCCATCCACCCGGCTCTCAGCTATTTCTGGTTATTATTGACCACAGTGGGTTTGAAAATAACTTTAATGAGCCTGCATGATTATGTGTGAACTAGAAACGTAGACTCCAGCAGAGGGACACCTTTGTGTGCTCTTTTTCTTTCCTCCTCTTATATTTCTCTCATGTAGTTGCACGTAAGAGGTAAAGAGAAATGTTTCTCTTGGGATCTGGGACAGGCTTTCCTTTTATGAGTGTGTTTGATATTCCGGACATGCTCCAGCCTTAAGAGCTCCATGATTCATTGCAGGAGGAGACGTTCGCTCGTAGCAGAGATCCACAGCAGAGACTAATAATAGTCTAGCTTGACTTAGTATCCCATGTGACTTTCTTAATGCTATCCAACACTCAGAACTAGTAAACGTTGTTTTTAAAAATACAGACTCTGAATTATTGGTTCCCACTTGAAAAGGAGAAGAAGGAGTTTCGAGCTGAGCGTCTTTACACAGAGGTCCCCTTTGTTTTATTACGAGTTCATAAAAGGGTTCTCTTAGTTCGTAGTCCGTAGTTCGTAAAAGCAGAAAGACTTCGGCCTCTGTTGCTGTCGTCTGTATCTAGTATCCAGGTTGTTTCCAGGTTTAAGAGGTGTTCTCCGTTTTAATCAAAGTTCACACATCCCTCCAGGGGACTGAGGCCAAAGTGTTAAAAGTGGTTTTAGACTCCTTTTGTAGACCTGTCTGACATTCTTTATTGTTGACATTCTGCTTATATTTACAACAGAAGGGCTGATATCTATTCATTTCAGTTCACATCTTTCACTGCCGATGGTTCCTTCATGCCCCCCGCATCCCCTCGTCCTTCTCTAACCCAGATTTTTCTCCCTAAAACGTCAGAAAGCCCTGGATGGAGGGTGGTGCTGTCACATGGGGGCACTGTTAAGCTGTAAATTGCATCAGCGTGATATAAAGCAGTGATATCCACACAAAATGGTTGCAGCACATTCACCGATAATCCCCAGCGCAATTATATGGTTCCACCATTTTAAACGTTCTTCTCCTTCCAAATAATGACACGGCCTTTGTGTATTTGTTTACCACCTGCACACACACGTTTTTGTGTGTGTGTGTGTGTGTGTGTGTGTGTGTGTGTGTGTGTGTGTGTGTGTGTGTGTGTGTGTGTGTGTGTGTGTGTGTGTGTGTGTGTGTGTGTGTGTGTGTGTGTGTGTGTGTGTGTGTGTGTGTGTGTGTGTGTGTTTGATGTGATGAAATTGAGAGCGAGTCATCTACTGGAAACGACAGACAGAACTGAGTTTCTACA
>CAAKHB010002925.1:61296-80130 GCA_901007665.1 Aeoliscus strigatus | reverse complement strand
TGTGACGATGATGTGGGTTTATAATGGTAGCTGCTGCACTTGTCTTTCAGGCGTATGGAATGTCTGTGCTGCCTCTGAATCTGATTAAAGGCACACGCAGTGTGGCGTACGAGCGACTGGAGAACACAGAGGACATCGATGATGTCGAGCATCAGATAGAGAAGCTGAAATCGAAGGTCGGTCTCACTAATGACACCACGTCACAATCAGGACAAATAAGTTGAGCCACTCAGTTTAGTAATTTAATCAACAAAAATAACTCAGAAGTTATTGTTTTTAGAGTATAATCTGTGTTGAGGGTTTAATCCTGTTGTCATAAAAATGAAACTACTCATCTGTCCTTGTAATTATGTGATTATGTGATTGTAGCATCACAAAATCTTTTAAAAAGCAAAACACAGGTAGTTCCTGCTTGTTGTATGGCTCTTGATGTTGAATTCAATCCAAACTCACTCCTTATACCATCGATATTTAACGGGGCATAATCCTGGCAGACATAGACATTACAGTAGTTTGACAAAAGACGAAGCCAAAGGATCTGAGTCGCCCCCTGATGGCTGGTCGCAGTATCGTTTATACACCTCGGTTCTGGAGCTTCATCGTTTGGCCAGTAGTGTGCAGACAAATGATTGGATTGGATCCAACAATTTAAACGTCAACTTGCGACTCTCAGTTTTTACTCTGACGGATGTCGTTGGTTGGTCCTGTTGCCAGTGTTCAGATGGACGTCCTCTGTCCTCGAGGGACAGACACAACCTGCAGGAGCTGGAGGGCAAACTGCAGGTTCTTCGGCGCAGGGGGAGACACCTGGAAATTGCGGAGAGAAACTGCTGCACCAAAGTGGGCGGCGCTCTCAGGCCGTTCAAGGTGAGTCTACATTATGGAATTGGACTGTTGTCTCTGCACTGACACTGGCTGTGACCTTACGACTGACATGTCCCGGTTCGAACGTCCACTGTCATTTATTTTAGACAATAGAGCTGCACAACGTACTGGAACTCAAACTTATCTTCTGTAAATGTCAAAACATGTTGAACTATTCCAGATGAACTTGTAGTTCAACCTTATACATCTACACATTTACATGAGTCTCATTGTTTTTCATGTAGCTGTACCTGATGCATGCAGTTCTGATGACATGAAGGGAAATATTGTTCCATTACAGACAAAAATAGAAATGTAAATCACAGTTAGAAATGCAGGGACATAGTGGAATGTAAATCAATTACAACTAAAATTAATTTCAATTGAACTAAATATTATAAATAAATAAGGATTTGAGAATGTGTGTTAATTTACGTCTAATAAATAAAATACGTAAAAATATTGAATTACATACACACACACTCAGTATATCAACATTAGTCCCACTGCCGTTCATTGTCCTTAGTGCTCTGCGGGGCTGCAAAAATATTTCCAGCCACAGTTTGTAAGAGCTGGTCTTTACCTGGGTGGGGGTTCCATCTAATGACGGTCCCTGGACTCAAATTTCGACAGTAATGACTTGTGAGATTCATTGACAGTATGGTCAGACGCTGGTGAGCAGTGATAAGCCAAAAGGTTGTGATTCCTCCAGAGCAGCAGCATCAGTGTTTCTGGAGCACACGCTGTCTTGTTCACATCAACCCTGGTGGTTGGCAGAAAATGACTTCTCGGACATGTGGGACACCTGTAGATCCACTGTCCTTGGACATTACCAACACGTCGGGTGTTTTCATGCCAAAAAAACATCATGAGAGATTGTATATATGGATTAGAATTAGCTTGTACTGCTCAGTATTGACGAGACCATTGTGAACTAATTGGAACATCCACTCTGCTTCACTGCTGCTCCAGATTGCTTTTATTATTAGTGCCGTGATGAACAACCCACCCTCTATACAAGACAGATATTTCAGTCAATTTCATCAGTCCATATCACTTACTGCTGTTTTTCTGTTCTTTTGTTCTGATCAAAAGTGAGTTTTTTTTCAATGATTTTTGCAGATTCTTCCTCCACAGATTCTCTCTTGCAGCCTTGACACTTGTTTCCAGAACAGGGATGAGGTGCAGCTGGTGGTCACAGACAGAAAATAATAATGCAGCCAAAAATGTGTTTGTGTAGTCGGGAGAAATCTTTTGAAGATGTTATTCGTGGCAGCATTTTCATGAATTCACCTTTGACGGCGCAAGGACTTGTGAAGAGCCTGGCTGAGGAGAAAGAGCGAGGTCATGTGACACCCAGTGTGATGCTAACCGTTAGCATCTTAGCTCAGCTGCTCTGAAGTGGACACAGACTGGAGCTGTCAGTACGCTGCAGTTTGCAGCCGCTGCCAGCTGCTCTCATCGTCATCAGTCTTCTTTCTTTAAACGATGTTAAGACAAACTCTCCTGGCCAGTATATTAACAGATATTTAAATGTGCCAGCAGCTTCCAACTATCAGCATTTTATTTAATTGATTTGCAGGAATTATAGAGAGGAAACGACCAATTATTTCCTTTTTACATTCATATAATTCTTCTTCTGGCTCCCTGTGCTCGCTCTGTGTGTGTAGATCATCTATATTAGGAAGTTCTCCACTTTCTGGTCAAACCTAATGGTTGGGCGTTTTCCTGCTTGTGTGTGTCGTCTCTGAGATCAAGGTGCAGTTGGACATCTAACGTTTGTCAAAGCGAGGGTCGTTGTGAATTCCGCCCGCTGTGCTCAATTATCTCGGCCACCTGCTGCGTCTCTGTCGCTCCACCTAGTCCGTTCTTTTGTATTCCTGTACAAGAACAAGAAGGCCGCATGTGGAAACACCTGTCTGGTCCCCTGTGAAATGCCTGCATATGTGGGAGACCTTGCTGGAGAAGGACCAGCTTGTCATTGACAGTGGTGCTCGCTTAGTTTTGACATCTAAAGCCACCATTTATTTGCTGGATGTCCAGCATGTATTTGGACCAAGGCTTATTAGTACGCTTTCAGTTGACATTCTGATGCAAATACCACAAATCATTCTGAGTAAAGACAATTTAACATGTGTGAATTACAATAAATAACAGAATTCCACACTGTAATTACAATAATCAAAGACAATATCAAATAAATCAAATGATTCAGAATCAAAGGAAGTTTTTCCAAAGCTGATTAGTTTCAGTCACTGTGTGCAGTCTGTCTGTCTGCTGTGTGCAGAGTCTTTTATCGTGGACGTCTGAGTGTCAGCACCTTGATGGAGTCGACTGATTATGTGTATGATCAGTCTTTGTAATGCTCTCACACTGAGACCACATTGGGATTTAGTAATAGTTGACAAGAGGGGGCCACAGATCATTCAGTATAGTTTACACCTGGAGGATTTGCACACTGCCTTTATTTAGAGTCTGTGCGGACGTTTAGGAGGGAAAAAAAAACCTTCTCACACACGAGTGGACGTTTGAGTATATTGCCTTTTTGGCTCCCGCTCACATTTTCCCTCCCTGGTTACAACCTCCCTTCTCGGTCTGGGCTGTGCCATTGCTTCCTCTCATCACCTCAGGCGTCGGTGCCAAGCCGCGGCCCACTGCTCCATATGGTCACTCTCTGACAAAAGACCCGACAGAAAGTCGTGTGTGTGTGATGTATTTGCTAGTTCTGTCTTTAAAAGCGTACTTTCACCTGTTTTTGCCCACTCGCTGTGATACAAATTCCTCCCTTGCTTGTGAGCGTGTGTGTGTGTGTAGTAGATGGTATTTATTTGTTCTGTCTGTATTTGACAGATTCTGTTGGGTGTTTTCTTCATCCTGGTTGCTCTGCTCTTCATCGTTGCCTTGTTCATTTCAAAGTAAGTATGAAAATCACAGCTCTGTCCTACACTAGATGTTCCACAAACACGACGTGTGTTTTGTGTGTGTTTCAGTTTGGACAAAGCTCTTCACTCTGCTGGCATCAGCTATGGGTTCATTATCTTTGGCACCAACCTGACCAATCCTTTGAACGAGCTCCTCCTCGCCTTACAACCTGTGAGTGTCCGCTCGTCTCCGCCTGCAAAGGACAATTATCGACATTGGAAAATCTGCTTGAAGCCATGTTCTCTTGTATTCATCGTTCTGAATGGACAATCATTATGCTTAATGATAATAACCAGGGAATGATTCCTAAAAGTCTTATTTCTAGCTTCACAACAAGCACTAACACAATAGGCAGGGGATCGTCTTCAACACTTCGATGCAAAAAACACAAAGTTCAATTCACATCAGGAGTGTATCATCTTAATTAATTGTTTAACATGTTACATTACACATGTAAGGTGTGAATTACACTCATAAGGAGAATATGGTAATAATTCGAATCATAACAGTAATGCAGATTCATTTGTTTGTGGTTCAGTCTGCTGTTTGTCAGTGCAGGTGAATGTGCGTATCAACCACTGAGGGGTCGTCTCTGTTCTTCTGTTTCAGGTGTTCCCACTGGATTACATCCTGATCACAGTCATCACAGTGTACTTCGTGCTCACGTCCATGGCCGGTATTCGCAACATGGGCATCTGGTTCTTCTGGATCAGGGTAAGTAAAGGCCTCCTGTGTTTGCTGCATTGAAACGTCGTAGGTATACATTTGTCTCTTTTCTCTGGCAGCTGTACAAAATCCGACCGAAGAGAACCCGCCCCCAAGCTCTTCTCTTCCTCTGTATGATTCTTCTCCTGATCGTCCTTCACACCAGCTACATGATCTACAGCCTGGCTCCACAGTACGTCATGTACGGGAGCCAGAAGTACCTCCCACAGGTGAGGACACACGGTGCGTCGTTATGTATTTGTATGCGTCGCTGACGGCGGTGTCCCTCTGTCAAGTCAGGCGGATGTGTGGTCTCAGTCGGGTGAAGGAGCTTGTAGCTTGTAGACGCTTGCTCCTTTAAGTCACCAGTTTGTGCTGTGTCCCCGCCATGAGATCTGACGTTCTCTGTGTAGGTGGTTTCTATGCACAAAAAAACCCCAAAAACTTTTCAAACATCATAATAAACCATGGTTGTTTTTGTGCTTCTAGCTCATAAGTTCTTACTGCTGCTGTCTTCTCACCTGCAGTGTCAAAAGACATTTCAGTTAATACAAAACTAGGAACATCATTTTAAGCCTTAGACATTTTTATGTTTCATTTTTATTTTATTTGTTATTTATTTGGTATGAACGTCACAATCACATTGGATACACCAGATGCATTGTTGAGGGTTTTACCACGTGTGCTAATTTGCAACACTTGTCCACAGGAGGCTTCAGGGAGAATAAAAAGTATCAAAGCAAAAAAAGAAGAAAAGAAAAGGATTCAATTGCAGTAACAAGACAGCGACAATAAAAGAGAACAATTATCAAGATTCAGTACGTGGGCTACAAAGCAAAGGCAACGTGAACACCGCTGCTTACATTGTAGCCATTGTTAACAACTTCTGAAACTTCTCAACATGTACTTAGATGTTTCATAAGATCCCTAACGTTCACTAAATGTCTATGAATCCGTTCCACTTGCCAGTTGTGTTGACTGTAAACTAAATACTGTAGATACATTTCCTCTAAAAGGTTCTAAAATGCATTTTTATTTATTATGTGCTCAGGTAGTAAGAGATTCTGTCACTATAAAAATTTAATTTTCAGTTCTGATGAATCAAAGTTGAATTAAGTTGCACTTCTGCCCTAAACGCTGCGACTGTCTTCCGATCAGGGTCAGGTGCCGTCCGCAGGTCTGACATCTGGAAACGCGACGGCTGAAACCTCAAAGATCTGTGACGCCGACGCACCCAATGGTAAGTCTGACGTCTCTGCCGGCGGAGCGAGGGAGCAGTGGTACGTCGATATGTACCAGAGGAAAGGGACGCTCCATCTTTATCAGCATTCATGCCTTATTCCAGAGAATACCAAGGACAAACATTTGCTAATGCACTCCGTGGCCTCTTGCTGTCTCCATGCCAACACTTATTACAGTGTATTAGCCAGGAGAACACAAACATGGGGCTCTTTCTTTTTCTCACTTATTTCTTTCACAAACATCCACACGGAAACAGGGACTGATGGTATTGATGGTCAAAGGTCAAGGTCACTGTGACCTGGTGTATTAGGTCCGCATTTACATGCTGATTATGATAAATGTTTCTCACTGAAGAAGGTCAAAGGTGAAGTCCACTGGGTCTATGTGCAGTTGCCAGAGACAAACCAGCTCAAGGGAACATGTGTGTTAATCAAGCTCTTTTCTTGGGTTGTAGGTTTAAACTGCAGGCACATCATCTGAACATAAGAACTTCACATTAAAATCAGTTTGAATGTGACAGTCAGTAGGGAAAGGAAGTCTACTTTGGAATTTACATGAATCAAACTTTTCTATAAATGTCCATAGAAACGAAAACAAACAAAATAATGATTAAAAAAAGCAGGAAACAGTGGCTACAAGCTCGCCAACGGGTGTAAATAGTCATTAATGATCTGATTATTCTTATTTTGATTTGTGTTTCCGTCGGTGGTCTATTGATGACCGAATGTAAAAGATTCACACAGCCGCTTTCCATTCCCAGCTCCATAAGGTCATCAGTCTGGGAGGCGGTGCACATGTCATCAGATCTGTCGACCTCCGGTAGCAGCAGGGCGCAGTGGAGAACATGTCGGGCTCGTTAGCTGCTGCTTTGTCGAGGACAGTTCGTCACTCGTGGACGTTCTTAGCCTGTGGTTGCCAAGGTAACCTCGTGCGTTATTGAAGTGTGCACATCAGCGGTATGCCTCGCTCTCATTGGTGGTCACCTTGACTGTAGTGTGTCTCATACAGCCGGGGGTTTTTAGCTTATTGCTGCAATCAGCGGTCACATGGCTGCTGTCACTTTATGAGCGAATGCAGCTGAACGATCTGTGTGAACAGACGCTCGCCGCCACGATCCACTTTGTGCTCTCAGGGCGCCACCAGACCTTTGTTCATTCAACTCGCGGCTGCTCACGGCGGTAGGACCCTGTATTATGGGATTGTCGGCTGGATATCAGCGTCGCACAGACTTTTTTTTTGTCACATTCTCAGATAAAGAAGGGAAGTTTCATCTAATCTAATACGAACAGCCTGTGACATATTCGACCATGTCATGTTAATTGGCTGTTAACACACACACACACATTCATTCCCATATTCCGTTTTATTTACGTACATACATTTATTTACATGCATTACTTACATTTTATTGCTATTTAATCCTAAAAAAGGTGTATTTTTAATTGTCATGGTTAAAACGTACACTAAAAACGTACACTAATTATATAAGATTACTCATACTTACAAATACTCATCTTTACCATGCAGTTTCTTAAAGCGCATCACAAACGAGGTCAAATAAAGCAACGACTTCCTGAGTTATGAGATTCAAGTTGGCTTTGTCATCATGACACAACAACAAAAAAAAACATCTGTCTGTCTGTGTGTCTGACTAAATAACTCACCAACGAAATAACTAAACACGCCCTTGTTCACTTGGCCATCTCCAGTGTCGTTTGAACGCTCTGACAAGGTGAAGTGGACATGGTGGGATTGACCCTCGGAGGGCTGAGATGGTTACTCCAGACATGAATATCACCCACAATGCATTGCAGTTTTGCCTTCAGTGCAACACACCCACAGGCATGTGGCAGGAGTGTCGAGTAAGGTGGTTTTTTTTACCACTGATTTACAAGTGTTGATGTTTTACCAATATCCGCAAATGATGCTGTCGCCTCACTGAAAGTAGTTTTTGGATTTTTTTTTTCTTTAGTGTAAATGAAACAAGCACAATAGTGCTCGTGGAAACGATAGGGCCCCACCTACATCAGCATTAGCATTAGCATTTATTCTCCTCACAAACTCTTGTACCACAGAATCACCAGCAGTTTGGATTCAGCACATTCAGCTCTGTTAATAAATCATATGATTAATTAGCATAATTTAAAAAATGTAACATCTCCATGATACCAAAACGTGAAGAATTCTCAGCATCGGATGAGGCCACAGTGTCGGATTCTGCTTTAAACTTAAACGCTGAGTTGCATGTAATTCTGCCTCGTCAGCTCTTATCAATGTACTCTCACTGATAAAGTTGAACTTACCACCCTGTCATTTATGTACCTTTTTGTATTTGTAAGCATACAAAAAACTTTTTTTTTGTTGTCATTTTTAACGTGTTTCCCCGACCCTGTTCCAACTTGCCGCTGTAGTTCGTAATGATCCTTCCCATCACACTCTGCCTTCATGTCCGTCTCTAATGATTCTCCCTCTCCCAACAAATTAACTGTCCCCATTGTTGTTTACTGCCTCCATCATCACATCATCAGCCCGTGTTATTGGCCACATTAGTACCCTGACAGTTTTAATGATGTTGTCAGTACACCACAGTCATTTTCTTCCCCAAACTGAAGTATTCAGAAGAAAAAAAGACTTTAAACAAAATGTGCTCTATAATTATGGGATGATGGGTAAACCCTATCATTTCTTTGTTGTTGTTGTCACCTTTTCATCTGAACGAAAGGCAAATCCAACAAGATGCTGAAGCTTTGATACATTCTTTGATTATCTTTCAGTGAAAGGCAGTGGAGAAGAACGAACGAAGGTGATACCAAAGAAATATGAACTAGATGAAAGGGCACACACTTAAACAGCCATAACATATAAAAACACTATGTGAACTATTAAAAAGTACTGCAGGAGGCCCTTGGTGTCATCACTCTGCATAGTCCTCACCGTCATTCTCCAGCTGCTGCTTGTTGACGTCCAGTGAAAAAGAGAGTTTGCTCTCGGCGAATTGTCTGTTTCCTAGCAACTCGCCACTTTCCACTGTGTTATTATATGGTCGTAATTTCATGTGTTGTCACTGAGATGTCAGGTGTCCAAGCAATTTCCACCAGGAGGCTCCCTCAGCCCCAACACAAATTAATACTTATTTTCTTTGCATCAAGGGGCGCATCATCAATTTGCATCACAATGAACGTGTCAGTCAAAAGTCGCTGTCCTGGGAGGAAAAGATTGTCCATCTTCTAATCTACAGAGCGGACAACCGCTACTTAAAAGTAAAGTGCTGTTTCAAAGCAAAGACTTCGGCTCCAGATTACACTCAGAAGCTTCATCATCACTTCCACGACGTCTTTAATACACCTCCAAGACATCTCAGTTCATTTGTCATTTCTGTCTGCTCCGGATAAAATCACGTCTGCCGTACGTTGTTGTGTCGGTGATGTTCAGAAACTCTTTGAATGTTTTATTTGAGAATTCTGACAGTCACTCACCAGTCAGCGGTGACGGTGAATGAAAGCGCACGTTGGATTCGCGGCCTTGGGAACATTGGAGCACGCCGATGATCGCCTGCGTTCGTCCTTTGATTAGAGAATGACACAGTTCAGTTTAGTTTTCTTTCTTAAATCCGCTGCCAGTTTTGCGCGTTCAGTTCCTGTTAAATGGTTCTCATGTTCCATTCAGATGGATTCTCTCTGTTCGTGAGAAAAAAAATAAAGAAAATAACATGGAATAGATGGTTTTGGTGAACGTTCATCAGCGACGTTTACAGTAGGAGATTTGGATCGAGTTGTGGTGAAAGAATCAGGCGCTGGAAGGGCATGAATACGAAAGTGCTCTGCTGCTTTGTAGATGGAGTGTGTGTGTGTGTATGTGTGTGGGTGTCTTTGTGTGTTTGTGAAAGGTTTTAAGTATGACTTGGGTGTTTGAATGCAGAAAGGAAAGTTATCCATTATGCATCAAGCTAGATGGGGCAGCACTCATCTGAATATCATGAGTTAAGGTGAATTTACACACACACACACACACACACACACACACTGTGTGTATCAGACGGCCGTAATGATTTCAAGGTGAAGCAGGTCGTCGGTGTACATGATGGTATATTTAAGCTTCCTGCTGCTGAAACCGGCTGCATGTGGCAGTCTGAGTGTTCCAGTTGGTAGCGAGGTCAGCCCGACAGAGAAGCTGGTGAACCTGTTGAACTACCTCTGTTTTCCCACAGATGGAGCCGCTCAGCAGGCGGCAGATGGCTCTCTGACACACACTCACACACACACACCCGCCCGTCTCTGCCTCCTCTCTCAGTCACTCACCCCTGATCGAGAGCGTGTCGAAACATCCCTTTGTGAAAACATTGGACTTTTGGAGATGCGGTTCGCGTCTAAGGATCATCGGTGCGTTCCACTTCTGACATCAAGTCCCATTGATGCACAATAGGAGGAATGACTCATCTTAAGAACGTCGGGATCAATACGAGAACCAGTCCTGTCAGAAGCGCACACACACACACACACACACACACACACAGGTTGGTACATCCATGATAACGCTGCTGATGAACCCTCATCTAACAGATTTTAGTAGTTGTTACACTAAATCATCCTGTTTGCGATGCAGCTTGACTTCATTAGACTGAATTGAACTCCATCTTCTGCTCAATCTTATGACCTTTGACCATCAGCGCTGATTTTTTTGTAGCCACCACTATTTTTTTTGTTTCGTTTTGTTTCAAATGACGAAATGAATCTGGGAGTTGGTGCATTCGTTGTGTTTCTTCAACCGACAGGAGATCAGTGCTGAACCCTACATCAGTTAAAGAACATGTCCAAATCCACGTTCATCTCCGTCATTCACAAACGTCAAGGTTCCCAGGGCGTCTCTGTCCCCACCAGGTTTCAAACCCCTCACGCCTTTGACCCTCGGTTCACCACCTCCACCAACTCTTACAGTGTACCGGTCGCCCGTCCGTGCTCTCACCTTTTACTGTCCCGGTGTACAACAGCAGACAGGATGTGTTTTGGACGCATCCTTCCGTTCCGTCTGACAGAGACACGGTTTTCCTCTCTTCAGAAGTTAGCTTGTCTTTCCCGGTTACAGTGACAAAGCGGCCCGAGGCTTCGCTCAGCAGCCTGTTTCTGGCTCCGAAATGAAAACAGACGTCGGTGAAACACAGCGGAGCGTTTGAGGTGACCAGCCAGAGGTCACATGGTGTGATGGAAACCGCTCCAGATGTTTTGATATTCTGCAACATCTGTCTCTTCCTACCTGAAGGATAAAACATCTTAGTGTCTGAATTATAGATATAAATGATATTATATTATATATAGATATACATTTTCAGCTCACACATGTTACAGATTTGTGTCTGTGTGTGCAGATAAACATCCGAATTCTTCCTTCTGCTGATAAATGTTTTATTTTAAGCCCCACTTGTTCTGTGATATGTATATTTTATTCATTTTTCTTCATGTTTCCCAACAAATAACCAGATTGTTTCTCACGCAATAATAATATTGTTATAATATCAATAATAAATAATAATAATATTATAATATAAATAATAATAATGTTATAACATCAATAATAAATAATAATACCATTATAATATCAATAATAAATAATAATATTATAATATCAATAATAAATAATAATATTATAATATCAATAATAAATAATAATATAATATCAATAATATTTTTCCCAGCATGACGACACGAGTCGGAACAAAAGTAAACATAAGTGTGTACGCAGCAGACGAGTGAAACAAATACCTGAATATACAAAGAGGGCAGAAGTTGGGACGGTGGATTAAACTCTCAGCATTTCAATGCTTGTTGTCCCGAATTGTATTTTCTGTTCCACTGCACAAAGTAGATGAGCAGGATTCCAAACAGCCTCTGTGTTCTTTCAGATCAGTGCACTGTGACCAGATCCTATCTTTTCCTTCACAAGTTCTGGTTCTTCAGCACCATCTACTACTTTGGCAACTGGGCCTTCATCGGGGTGAGCGACACGTTTTCATCTGACGGTGAATTGTCTTTAGCATGAGTCAGCATCACGCTGGATTCACCCAACATGTGTCTGACCTGTCAGGTGTTCCTCATCGGCCTGGTGGTGTCGTGCTGCCGGGGGAAGAAGTCGGTGATCGAAGGCGAGGTGGAGGCCGACGACTCTGACATGAGCGATGATGAATATGTGCACTGAAAGTCAGGATTCAGCTGAAGGGACTAGAAAGTGCAATTTCAGATTTGACCTTCGTTCAGCTCTTTCTAGCCCCTTTTTTTTTTCTGGCGACGTCTAGAGTTTGCTCGAAAACACTTTTTAAGTACGTTTTTTTCTAAAAGTCAAAGATGGAGGTCACGTGGTATTATCTGAACTTAAATTCAGCGCCAGTGAACTCCTCTTCTTCTTTCGGTTTGAAAATGTGAAGAATCGTTTGTGGCTGTCGTGTTTTCAAGTTTCATTACTTCTCAGTTTTTAATTAAATGGGTTCAACATCTTTTTGCTCTCTGTTTTGAAAGAACATGTAAAAAAAGTGGAATTAATCAAAGAGATGGATGTCATTTTCTTTTAATTAAGGAGCACTAGGCGTTTTCGGCCGTTTAGGCGCGTGACTGCTAATGGCTTTTTCACTTATTCTTCATCAACTGTCTGCGGGGGGCAGAGGGTCATTCAATAAATGAATGCATCATTTTGATTTCAAGATAGTGTGACACATTGATCAACAGCATGATGAGCAATGACGCATGAACAGTTGAAGCCTCATGAATGGTTTTTACCATGATGGGCGACTGGTACGGACGTCGGTTCAACTCCTCTGGATCTCACTGAAGAGTCGTGTTTGCCTGGAGAGAAGGGTACGTTGGGTGGAAGCAGACGGAGATGTGCGCAGCAGCAGTAGCTGTGATTGGTTGACGTGATGCTGCGATGGATTTTGTGTCAGTATTGAATGATGGTTCATGTATTTAAAGAATAAAACCTTGTCCATATTGGCTTTTAAATGCTTTTTTTTTTTTTTTTTACTTTCACATTCAGCCTCCAGCGTGAAGCCATTCTGAGATGTGTCCTTGCAGCTCAAGATGCAAAAGAAGTGTGTGTGTGTGTGTGTGTGTAACACAGGTTAATGAGTTGTATGATCTGCTGCAGTAAAACTTTCTCTTAGACCAACATGGAACCACGTATCATCCAGTGAAATCCCCCAAAACATACAGTCCATTGATCCTCCACACCAACGAGACCCAGAGGAGTGTTTCCTAATGTCACGCCCCCGACCTGGGATGGAGATAAGACGCCATTAACAACAACAACAACAACAACAACAATATACACTGGACACCCAAAGAGGCTTAATGTGGACACATTATTATTTGTGTCAATTGTGAATATTCTGCTCAGTGATGGCCAGTGATGGGTGGCAGATTAAAATCCTGATCATCAGTTGAGTCTTCCCTCATATTATCAGCAGAGTTCCTCAATTAAGAAAGGTTGCTTTAAATAAAAACATAAATTTAGTTTATTGTTTAGTTTATTGTAGTTGTATGGCCACAAGAGGGCGTTGTGGGTGATAATCCACTGTTGCAGTAACAACCAGTGGCTCAGGGTGCTGCAGCGCCCCTTGTGGGCTGGTGGGTGACCGACACACACACTCCTTTTGTAGGTGTGCATTGTGTAGCTAACGAACCTTTGGAAGTGCGTTAACGTACACGACATGTTCCAAGGGCCTGTTCCACCAAAGTAAGACTCCGTCATCCAGGATAAATGACTGAGCCGAGTTGAATGAAAAATAAAATTCAGTCAAAAATATTTTTTTTGCTTTAATCTCTGCTGAGCCTATGACTTGAAAATGTGTCTTTTGCAAATATTATGTTCATTAGTTTCACTACAACACAGCAGGCATATAAATTTGTATTTTTTATTCAAAAATACTACAGACACTAAATAAAGAAAACAACGGATATATTGACTTAATAATCATATCTTCATTTTTTTTGTTATTTTTTTTTTAATTTAAGCATTTAAGTGGTCTAAACATCAAAATCTTTTTTTTTTTTAGTCATTTGACTGTTAGTCAAATCAAATCTTCAAATCAAATTGTATCACAGTGGAACTTGTGATATCTGCAAATATCACACTTTACACTGTATCACTGGATCACCTGTGATTTTTATCTTCAGTGTATTTGTAACATTATGGTCAGCATCAGCGTTGATTTGACAGAATCTATTAAGGGGCTGTAAAGTGAAAAACAAGTTCCAGTGCTTTTTTTGAGGTTCTGATGTGTTTCTTTCTGCAGGAAGAAGGACATGCATCGAATAAACTCAGATTAGCTCGTAACCACTGCCGGAGGATTTGCATGAAATTTTTGCAGGCGTGTCAAATTAGACTTTGTGGCACACAAACCTTGTCATAAGTATTGTGCACGCCTGCTTTGAGTTAAGTCATTATGGGATGTGCCACCCCCACATGCACTAATAAACCAAATAAGCCTTGAGCCAAAAACACCAAGCCTGAGAATTCCAGTACGATCAATATGTCAGATCAGAGGATTTTCGCTTTTCCCCAGTGAAATTTTTCTTGGCAGACACTTTGTTGAAGAAGACGGGATTGCCTCATCTTACCTTCCTGATGGATACATGTGATGCATGATGAAAATATGATTAGTTTGAATTGACAACATCAACAGGAATGACTTTGGTGTCAGAACGTTCACGTCCTGGTCCAGAAACACTCCGATTCAGCAGCCACAGATTAAACTTTCTGATTTGAATAAAGCTGAGATGATGGAGTAGAAACAGGAGGAAGAACTGAGCAGAGGAACTGTTGTAGCTATCATCTATCTCACTGTTTCATGGGATGAAAGCATCATGCATTATACAACACATGCTAAGTAACTTTTCCAAAGTCTCATTTCTGTGGAGGATTTCACAACTTTCTCTGTATTTCCAGAGCAGATCGACTACAATAAGAATCTCAGAGTCTGGTTTTGGTCTTTTCAACTTTTTGCACATACTTGCATATATGTAATATGTTATATATGTTATATATGTATAGTATATATACGACTTGTCACAGGCGCGTTGGTGTGTCTGGGAACAGAGTCGCATTAGGACGACGACAGGAAGTAACGGGAACGTGACAAACAGCTGCTGGCGTGGACCCCTCCATCACTCCACCCGTTTGTTCTTCTTCATGGATTCCTCGGAGCAGATGGCTTTGACCTTTCACCCCGTCGCCCTCACAGACGCGGTCGCTCTCGCCAGGGTTCGGTTGCTTTGACAGATCATGTCGTCTGTGATCCGTCATCGGTGGTTAATGCGTCGCTGTGAACTCCATCTTTCCAACAGCAACAACGGTGAAAGCGGAGCCGCTTCTCCTCCTTCATGACGTCCTCCACCACTCTTGTCAGGGTGGATCCTGTCGGTTCCGGTGCCGCCGGGCCTCTCGGAGGGCTTGAACCCTCCTGACCGGCTCCTGATAGACAAACACCTCCCCCTTCAGCCTCCCCCTTCCAGTGTCTCCGGGGAGGAGAAGTGACACAGGCAGGTCGTGATTATGGTGATTGTGAGTTTGTCTCCCTCAGCAGGTTTAACCTCTCTGCTCCTCTGGGCCTGTGGGACCCGTCCGTCACTCCACATGTGACTTGTGCCGGTTAACAACGACCAGATAATCCCGTCAACCTCGTGTCAGAGAGGTTACAAATGAGGAATTTGGCAGGAAACAGGAGCATTTTACCGTTTAATTTCTCCTTAATTACAGTTCATCCTAATGTGATGTCAAATAATTAAAGTATTTCCATACTGAGCGATGCTTAAATGAACTTTTTATTCCTTTCAACTGCCATTTAAAGGCTCACAGAGGAAGTGCAGCAGACAGAATATCATGGCACTAATAAGGGGAGTGAATTAAATGAAGGCTGTTGTAAATGTGACAGTGACATAATTCAGCCGCTGAAGAACCTTGATCTCCTGCACATTCACAGCTCCTCATTTGAATATCACTCAGTCCGACCTGCATAAACCACCTCCGAGGGCGACGAGACGTGTCTGTTTTCTCCAAATGACATTTATTCTGCCAGCCGTGTATTTATCGCCAAAAAAAAAAAAAAAAAAAAAACTTGGTCGAGTGCAAATGGAAAATAAAACAAATGAATCCAGCAGCTGACGTCTTGTGATGACCTTGGTTATTTCTGGTACCGACAGTGTACAAACTCCCCTTCAGTTTGACACTAAAACTGAAGGGGAGTTTGTACACTGTACACTTCACTGATGAATTCTGAGAGAATTTTTCTCAACAAACATTGAATCCACCATCTCATCGGGGGATGAAAACTCCCCGAGAGGCTGTAAGAAGCCGGACGGTGTCGACCTGCTGTATACAATTAACCCAGTTATGTCGACTAGTCAAGTAGTACAAGTGAGTGAATTCTGATTGTCAGGACGTCAGAGCACCAGAGGAAGTCCTCGTTGTTTTAATTGTTTGCCTTCGTCTCATCATTCATTCAGCCACGCTGCACATCTGACCCCCCCCCCCCCCCCCCCGGCTGGCAGCCGCCACCACTTCATTCTCCTCCTATCGCAAATCACCAGACAGAACAAATACGATTTTCCCTTTAAGCCCTCGTCCCTCCCTCCATTTGTGCCGTCTGGCCCCGTCGACCCGAGCTGATGGTATCGAGCCATCGAGCCGGTCCCGTTCGGAGCAGTGACAGTTTGCCATTCAAATTGACTAATCAGATCCAAGGATGGACGAGTGAGCGAGAGACGACCAGCAGCCCGTTCCACAAAGCAGGTTTAGGGACGGCTCCTCACTTTCCTACTGCTAAACTGAACTCAAACGTACACAGGTTCTGTGAAAGTAGGATGGAATCTCTGGATTTCCACCAAAGCTGCTCGACTCCATGTTGGATTGTGCAGTTTACTGAAGCGCATCCTGCTTCAGGAGCCGTTCTCCACATTGTCACAAGTGACCGATGAACTCCACAAACATGAACTTGACAACCTCTGAAGCAGTACGAACATATTTCCTCTTTTATTTACATTCCTTTTCAAATGTTAACATTTTCGCTATAACTTTTGATCAGGTTGGCATTTTTCTTTCTCATTAAAATAAATTGGCACAAGTAAAACATATGTAGACAAAAGTTTATTTACACCATACAACAGTTTTGTTTTTAAATATTTTATACAGGGCTGCAGATGAGAGAGCTCGCCGGGGATCCTTCAAGCAGTTTCTGCAGTATTAAAGTTGTGAAATATATTATTTATATAAAAGTGAGTAGTATCTTTATTGCATTTAAAGCAATGAAGAATGTAGCTTGACAAACATTCATTTTAATATGACAGAAAAATTCCTCTTTGCCTCCCATGTTCATACTAGAAAGTAAAAACGTGTAGTAATGGCCAAACAGACTGTTATAAACTTTTTAAAAACCTGCATAAATATATACATTGTGCTCCCGGGCCGAGTCAAACTGGACCCGATGAAGCTGGGACGACGTCTTTCGCTCTGTGAGGTTTCGTTTCATTCAATTTTTTTTTTTTCTCTTCCTGCCAATTCCTCAAAAAGATAATTTGAAACACGATGGTAAATATTGTACACCAGGCTGCCCCACACTAAGTACACTAGTGAGAATACAAAAAGTAACACTGATGGGGTTTTTTCCCTTTTTTTTCATGTTTTTTCTGCTCTCTCCTCAGTTGGCACATAATGTCCCTGTCACACTCTTCTCCTCGCGAACGCCAAGGCTGTTAGAAAAGTCTGTCGCTTTATTCAGTGCAAAATACATCCTTTTCTCCACTTCTCCTACTTTGCATCTCCCCGTCCTCCTCGTCCTCGTCCTCCTCCTTTCCGCCTCTAGACTTCGGTTTGGAAGTCTCCCTCCTGGACGTCTAAGGGTAAATTGACACACTTCTCCCACTCGGCGGGCGTCATCTCCAGCGAGTCCTTGGTGTCAGAGTCTAGTACATTCATTGTGGCGTAATTCTGGTACTCACACGCTGGATTGTAGCTCTCCCAAGGGTTCTTGTTTGGCATTGCCTTGTCCTGCGAACAGGGCCAGTTGGGGTGTGATGTTAGTGGCATGACATCTACAGCTTTGTCCAACAGACACATTCTAGGGGTTCCTACCCGCTGGCGATTGAAGAAAATAAAATCAAGTCAATGGATCAATGCTGTGAAAAGCATCAAATAAGAAAACATAATGGCAGTGGGTTCGATGTGAACGCGCTCAGACGTCCAGCCTGGGGTCCCAGCAGAGTTCACACTGAACAACGGGACAACGAGACGCTGCTCCCAGGCACAGAATCTAAAATGGGCTCATTTCTGCAACAGATTCATTTAGGGGAAGAGGAGAAAGAAAGAAAAAAACAAAGTAGGCGAGTGTGAGTGTACTGTGGTTTTTGTTCAAAACGAACTCACACTGCCTCACTACAGCCGCCGCAAATCCTATTCTCGATGTGAAATGTGAACAACAGAAGATCTGCGACGCTGCTACAGCCTCGTTTCTGTGAGCCGCATTCCACGCAGAAATCACCGCGGCCTGTCGGGAGACAGATGGATGGAGCTCCACATGCCCATTGTCTCCGTTTCCAGCCAGGTGGGGGAGACAGATGGTGGTGGTGGGACTTTTGATTTTGAAACAAGGTCAGGAGGAGTTCTCCAACCTGTCGTCTCTCTGTCAGAGTGATGGGGGGGGAACAGCGGACGTGTTTGTTGGGATGCTGGTTAAAGAATCTGCCATGCATTCATGGAAAAATGATGGGGGTGCTACGTGTGCATGTAAATAAAAGTGCATTCATGGCCTGACACTGGAATGGATGCACTCTTCTGCAACAAGATTACCAAAGGTCTTTTCTTCCCTCCGACTGGCCTGTTGGGAGGAGAGAGGAGGGGGCTGGTGTTGTCAAGCCCCCAAACTCACCCCCCCCCCCCCCCCCCCCCCCCCCCCCCCCCCCCCCCCCCCCCCCCCCCCCCGGGGGGGGGGGGGGGGGGGGGGGGGGGGGGGGGGGGGGGGGGCTCTATCCCTTTGCTGGAATTAAATGAAAAGAATCAACTTAGAGAATGTCCCTTTGAAACCAAGAAAGGGAAGCCTATGTGATTTGATTTGCTGTTATTGGA
>CAAKHB010002925.1:36126-46383 GCA_901007665.1 Aeoliscus strigatus | reverse complement strand
GGGGGGGGCCGGGCCGGGGGGGGGGGGGGGGGGGGGGGGGGGGGGGGGGGGGGGGGGGGGGGGGGGGGGGGGGGGGGGCGATGCAAAGGGAAATAAAAAGGCGCTGTCGCAGGATTTCTTTAGCCGGTTGGGTGTGTAACAGGACAACGGGGGTAATTAAAGACAATGTCTGGATGTTCCTGAAACACATTTTGCGTAAAAGTTGCTTCTCGACAGCGCGAATCGCTTCCGAGAAAAAGTAGTTCCACCCCGCGGAAGCAGCGCGAATGGTTGCGGCCAGTCTCCATCAGCAGGTGAAATGAAAGAAGCTTCTTTCTTCCATTTCTACGTCCCCACCTCCTCTCTAATCCCCAGACACAACTTGGTGGACACAGACCCCTCTGACGCAGACCTTTGTATTTACACATAATGTGACGTTCGTTCAGGCTTGTGGCACGAGCAGACACCTGTTGTCTTCTGTTTGTCCATGATGCTGCTGATTAAAACCAATCCTGCTCTGTCATTTAATCAATACGGACGATATGTAGGATTCCTGGAAGAGATTTCCCACCAGAGAAGGCAAACGTCCTCAGATCAGCTCATCTCTTATGAACAAAACCAGAAACACTCAGCTGTCGTCATGGAAACAAGCATCTAGGAGGCTTCATGTTTGAAATCTCATTTGGTGTCCTGTATGTTTTATTGTGTATTGACTTTTTTCTTGATCATCACACCAACATTAACATACAGGATCAACGCGCTTTTTTTATTTCTTAGAAAATTGTCTAAGTCCTCTTTCTTACCAACATCTCTATTTAATAACTCGTCTAGGATTAATGTAGGAAGATGACTGATCACATCCATACGAGTTTTACATTGAAAGGAGTCCTGCTGGAGGAAGTACAAGTATGTTTTCCATTGATTAAGATCAGCCTTGGGTTTTTGGGTCGTTTTTCCCTCTGTGATGACCTGCTGCATCAGCTCGCCCGTGACCTTTGTCACGCTGTGTTATTACCACAACTGTGTCAGCCCCGGGCAAACACGGGCCCAGAAACATTCTGTTCAATTATTTATTCAAACTCTCTGTCGAGCATGCGTGTCTCATAAATTCCTGTATTGTCCTCTGGATTTGATTTCCCTGAGTCTTGTCTGACAGGCACAACAGTCACCATTAAAGGATTTTATTGGATTACTTGGTTTGTAACTGGACACCACTGTACGAAGACACTGTTTGCTCTAAAATCAGTAATTATATATGTCTTTTGTGGTATTTATCATGGACTGAGACAGCACTGGTATAAAACCTTGTAACGGACCAATGAAAGCCCAGAGTGCGTCCACCATTTAAAGTGTCACATACGACGACCCCGTGAGCTTTACCAGATGGATCCTGTTTTCAAACACCAGCTGATGTTTGATCCCACTGAGATGAAACAGCGACAGGTTATTCAGAGCTGAGGCTGCTGGCGAGTCGCTGCTGTGTGCGCTCATGAATAATGGAGAAACAACAACAACAACAACGAGCCTGTGCTGGAAATCGGTGATCGCAGCCTTCTGGTCGTCTAGACTTTTTATTGTTTGGACACGAACATCAGGCAGCGAGAGGAGCTCAGAGTCCAACTATTATCGGACCCGTCATAACGTCTCCTGCTTGACATGACAAAGGTGACACTTGACAACCTTGGGATGAATCCACTACTTCCCTTTATAGGAAACTTTCCAGAAGTTTGCTCCCCGTTTCTGTCAGTGAGCGACGCTGACAGGAGAGGATCTTTAATTTATGGAAGCCACGTCTTATGTGCTTTCTGACCTTATCGGACGTTTGTTGGCTCTAGAATATAAAATGTCACAGAAATAGGCGCCGTTGATGCTAACGCACATCAATACCCATTGTTGACCATTCAGGGGCAGTCTGACAACCTGGTATTAAAACTTCCAGGATAGAAATTTGTGACAGAATTGGCTCGTTGTGCATTCAAATATTTTTTGGGGGTGTCAAGATGGAGCATAAAGGACAAGTTGTCACAACTTTTCTGCACACTCAGCATCGAACGGACGATGACGGTGTTAGTTTGTCAGTGTGCGGTTGTTGAAAGGACCAAGCAGGAAATCATCCCAATGTTCATGGGTGGATAGTTTTGCTCTCTGAGTGCTTGTTTGTCAACAAGACTTCACAAAAACTAACTGCTCCAAAGTCAAAGCACCTCATCACACAGAAAAAAATGTTTTGGACAAACTTTTTTACGACTTTCCAGAAACGGGTGTTAACCGTTCTTAAAATGCCTCACATCTGTATTAGGTTAGATAGTTGAACCGTGGGATTGAGGCTCAGAGAGATTTACACAACCTACTTTATGGGATTTTTATAATGTCTGGAATGAGTGACACACAATGACAGGCAGAGGAGGGCGGGGGCTCTGCTGGGAAATAATTCCTTGCATCAGGGATCTCTGATGACGGGTAATTTATATCAGCCGTTGGCCACAATGCAGAGCTGGACGAGGGGGAGAGAGGCTTGTTTTCAGCCTGTTATCCATCTTATTTAAGTGATGCTGAAATTGATCAGGTTTGCGATCCTGTCAATTCCAGTCATTTCAAATGGTTGTGCATTTAACCTCCAGTGCATGAATGAATATAAACCCATTTTATTTGAAAGAAAATGACGACATCACATCGATCGCGCACAAGAGTGAAAACCAATATGGACTCAAATTCAAAGTCGAAAGAGAGTTTGATCTGGTCACACAGGCCCAATGAATCATCATGACACCGTTAGTCCTGAGCAGCATTACACATACACACACACACACACACACACACACACACACACACACACACAGCGTTGCTCCTGCTGTCAGCTAATGTATTGTCAGTGTTCTTGTCAGTCGATCAAGTGTTCTTGCTGGAGTGAAGCTCAAAAATTACTGTAAACATCATGTACATTCGCCACCACCTGTTCCTGACCTCGTGCTTTCACACAGCGCTCGTCTCAACGCGAACGAGACAGCCGATGAACACAAAAACCAGAGGAGGCTCAATTCTACAATAACCAATCGACCCAGAGAAGAGAACACAGTGTTCTGAAAGAGTGTTTCCACCACAGACTGAACGGGATTCACGACAAATGGCAACTGTGATGTGATAAAAAAAAAAAAAAAAAATCCACTGATCACACAGTCCAAAACCATTATGAACCATCTGAACAGAATCAAGAAGCGATTTAACGCGATAAAATTCAACTCAAAGATAAAACTGGACCATGTTTCTGGGTCAAACGTGTCACCAGGCACACATTCAACCTTCCCTCCGTCTGTCATTTCTGTTCTGTGTTTCATTCAATTTAATAACGATGTACAGCACCTTTCGCACAAACAGATTACAGACCTAAATGTTTGTATGACCACCTGATTATTATCATTGCTGCACACCAGCCATCTGACCTCTGACCTCCCATCCACGCAAACGCTTTAATGACTTCAGCAGAAGAAATGAGCTCAGCAGTTACCTGGTTATTAATACCAATGACAGCGCCGCCATTAAATTTCACTAATGAGGTCGTCTGCATGTGATCTGAGCTTGTGGCACAGCTTTGTTTCATCCGTCTCGTATCCCACCGGGAGCGTTTGAGTTTCGAGGTGAGTTTTGTTCGCTCGGCTACGTTGACTTGTTGCGATTTGTTTGGTGCTGTGGATGAAACGTACAAACAAAGCTGTTGCAGTTGAGTCCAGTTACCACGTGATTCGACATTTCTCTGCTGAACCTTGTGCTGGAAACTCTCCAAACTCATTTCATGTGATGATGCAATGAATGATCAAGAGTCTGCTGGCGCGTTTTACTTTGAAAATGTGCCTGGCTGCTTTGCCTTTCATCTGACTTCCTGCTCGACTCACTCTGTTTGGACTGACACAGATTTGAGTACTTGTATGGAAACAGCTGAGCGGTGTTAAAGGTCGAGTGTTTCATGCACAGGACATCATGACGTATCTGCTTTTGTCTCTAACGTCCTGCAGCTGCTCGTGCTGTCCACACTCCTGTTTTATTAAAGATGCATTAGAATTCATTTGTACGTAGCAGAATGATTTAAAATTGATTTGATGTGTTTTGCTGTGCGCCGACATGATGAGAGGGATTTCGGTGACTAAATCTCGATGATTAAAGCAAAAACCAGTTGATGATGATGAGTTGTGTTGTTCACGGGAGCTTTTTAAGTAAATTAATGGGAAAGTCTGCACAACCTGAGAAATGGAACAGATTTGTGTCTTGTTTGTTGTCTAATTTGTGATTATTAGTGATTCTGTTCATCATAAGCTACTTTAAGTGCTAAACGAGCCTTTTGTTGATTTGTGGCTCGTTTGTGTCGCTCTCATGGGTTTTGTTTCATTTGTAACATGTGTCTACGTCGTTTTCACTGTTCCTATTGACTAAAACACAAATCTAATTATGATTTTTTTTTATTACGTTGGTGCCTTTATTTATATTTTCTATATCCGTTTTTCTTTTACGTTTGTCATGTGTCGTGCTCCTCTGACACCGAGTGCGTGTGTCTGTTGGACTCTGAAGAGCTCCGTGGTGTTGGTCCTGATTCTCAGGTTTGCATCAGTGAGCGTGTTTGGCCCGTTTGGCGAGACGCCCGGACGCCATGTGCTCAAAGAACCTGGAGCTTCAGCAGCTGCTTCTCACAACTTCTCATGTAAATGATTAATCAGCTCTGATTCTGTAGGATGATCCCAGTCTCATATGTCTCATACGAAGGTTCTGTCAGGAACTTCTGTCAGTGCATCTCAGCAGCTTTGGTTTGTGGCTGCTATTCAGACTGTGACGTTCTGCAGCGACAGATCTATAACAAATCACTGTATCAATTAGAACAACTCTGAACGCAGTTTGAACACATATACTGTATGTGAGATTACAAGCTGTGTGGTTTTATACTGAACTGTGATACAAGGTTCACACACTAATACGTATTAACCTTCAGAGTGGAAGAAGTAGGAAGTACACAGACTTAAACTTGAGGGGAATTTAATTATGCAAATTTAAAAAAAGGCCGGCATAATAAATGTGCGCTTCTATAAAAAGCATAGAGCATTTCAAAGCAGCGTTTTGCCGGGAGGTGGTTAATCCTGATGTGACAAGTTCCTGAATAAAACAAGCATTTACAGCTCAAACACTTGGAGGATAATCTGAGAAGAGATGTTAGAATATCAGTGATTTAAAAAAAAATGCTTTTCATGCTGTGGTTTACAGGGATTCGGTGGATTTTAAACACGTCTAATGGCAGGAAAGTGTTCAACTGTCTCATAATCCCATTCTGTAATTTGAATTTTCTGCACATTTCGTAGCAGTTTGGACTAAAGAGACGTAATTCACATGTGCGGTTAGAGAGGAGCTAAAACAAGTCAGGACAAGTGACAAGACTTGTTGTTCCAAGTGTTTCCAGTAAAACTGACTCCATATTAAGAAGCATTTGTACATGTGATGAGTTTTACTGCTAAAACACACACACAGATTTCACAGTCACTTTCTGTTTATCCCTTTGGCACCGAGGTGATTGTTCTTTTTTTGAGCTGGGAATATTGACATTTGAAAAAGTAATAAATGTGTTGGTCACATGCTGGTTTACTGTTGCTGCTCCTCTGTCTCATTCTTCACATCGAGAGCTATTATTTTCACTTTTGTTTTTTACTACAAAAGTAAAGTATGTCTCATTCTAATGAGTGATTTGTCATCATTGCAGTAATTATTTGAATGTCTATTTATATGATTAAGGCTGATGCAAGTTATCAATACAAATATGAATTAATATGAATTTAAGGTGGTCTGGTATGTTACATATAACTTATACATGACAGTTTACTCATACTTAACTAAATTAATTACAAAATATTGGGTGTTGGTGGGTGTATTCAGAGGAGACAACAAACCATTGCTCTGGTTGTCTAAGAACAACGTTGATATTATTGGACTGATTCGAATTCATGATCAGGACATGAACAGCGGAGCAAAAGCAGAAATTCAACACAAAAACAGTTTGTTCTTCTTCACTCTTCAAAACCTCCTCAGGAAAAAGTTGTTTTTTTATGTAAATGTCTGCATCTTTTGGGGCTGTGTGTGTGTGTGTGTGTGTGTGCCTCAGGTTGTGTGCTGAAAGTGGAGCAGCAGACATGCAGGTACGGCAGCTGTCTCCGTCTCACAGCGTCACCGGACCCCCTGGCCTCCAGCGCTCACCGTTCACATGTTCTGAATGTGGATCGCAACCTCTGTTTGTGTCGGGCGACGCAGCAGAATGTTCCTTCTGCTAACTGTTGCGTTCTGCTTGTTCATTTCCTTCGAACCAGCAGCCAACAGATGGTAAATTACCCCTCCAATGAGTCCTGAGAGCCGCTTTGATTGTATATTAGCAGCAGCCAGCAGTTTCCAATAACAATCAGACTGTGGAGTCATTCAGCGCCGCTGCGATTACAATGACTTATTGCAGATCGCAGGAAAATGTGGATGATAAATAATCGGTTTGTGGAAGTCAGTGGCACAGAGTGGAGCAGAGTTGTCCCAGTTGCATTGTTGCTGCTCAAAAATAGACCAGTCGCCCTTGAAAAGCACGACAGAGGACGATTTACAGGCTGTTTGAAAGTGAAAATAATAAGCTCGTCACAGAAACGGCTTCATTTCCAGCTGCTGTTTGGATTTCGAATGCACCGATAAATAACATGTCCATGTTCGTCATCAGACTGCGCTTCAGCCAAAAACGGATCATACGAGCTCGGAACTGTGATAAACATGTTTGACTATTGTCAAGCTGAAAAGTGTGAGAATAGAATAAAAACATCTTTTTTTTTTCATTTGCAACTTATTCCTATTCCAGTAACTTTTTATCAAGTCAAAACCTGTTGTGGATGATGAACGTCAAATTGAACTCTCAGGGTTTCAACGCAGCACGACGTACCGTTGCAACGTTATGTGTGACGCGCAGACAGCGTCCCTCTGCTGCTTTTTTTCTCTTTTCTCTCTGTAATTTGCATCATCGACACTGACTTTTTGAAAATGTCTTCTTAATTGTTCATTTGATATTTGATCTTGGACGACCGAACTCAACTGTACGACTTTGTAACTACAGCCAAATGTGACTCACGACAGACTTATTTTCCGTCGCTGCAGTCGTGGCGGCTGAAATACATACTGAAATAACTTTAGTAGATGTCACGTGCCTCACAAAAGGACTATTATCTTTTCATTTTTCCACATAAGATTTTGATTTCACATACTTAGTATACGATTTACTCTGTCTGAAGCTGGGTAATCTTGCCACCTCCACATGTATTTGAGTTATTGGAAACTGTTTTATTGGAAATGAACATGTCTTACGCGTCCAAACAAACAGCAGAATAAAATGTGGAATTAGAAGCTGACTTACATGATGCTGCTGTCCCACAGTGCACAGTGAGGGTTCAACGTTCCCTGCAAGAGACAGAACGTTTCAGTGCATTATCACTGTGATGAATGAATGCACATAAATCCTTTGTGCAGTTGTTCAGATTCAGGTCAGATTTACATGCACTTCATCTCTAAGATGAATAAAAAATTGTCAGGGACACAAAAGAGGATGTTACGTGTAATTATCTGACAGCACACACAGTGCTTGCCAATTAATCGTCTAGCCAATTAAGCACTGTTGACTAATGTGTCTGTGTGTGTGTGTGTGTGTGTGTGTGTGTGCTTGTGTCTTCCTACAAGGCGTTAATACCGATCCATGCGCTTACATTGGCCAGGTGAGCGAGTTCGATCTCCAGCTGAGCCTCCACCGCCTTCGGCTCAGGTTGGACCGTCACAGCGATGACCTTGGAGTTCACGACGGTGTGGTTCCTGACACGCACAGAGAAAGAAAAGGTGACACACAGGTTACACACACGCCGTGAGCGTCGGGAACTATCACAGCGTCTGTAATGACGACTTCAATTGTCGTCGTAGACGGAGAGGAGGAACATAACGCAGTGTTTCAACACATTAACTTCAATGTGACCTCAAACACAAGAGGATTCTTTTCACACGTTATCAAAGGTTGAAGTCACTGAGACGTGTTTGCAGAGAGGCTTCGGAAGAAACAAATGAAGGTTTCTGAGATTTGCACGCTCACAGTTCATGGAATTATTTGTTAAATTGGTCTAGTGAGTAATTTGAGCTGTTTGGGGGTCTCAGGTGCAGGTACAGTATGTCAGTGTGCATCAGATAAAAAAGACACTTAGCAACGCTGCAGCTGCCTGCATGTTGCACACTGGTTACGATGGGCTTGTCCGTCTCCATGGAAACTGTTAAGATGACAGCGCGCTGTGGAGCAGCAGGATGCTTCACCCAGTCACACATTAAACAACAGCTGCCCGTGTGAGATGTTCACAACATGGACGCCCAACAACAAATAGGGACGTCAGCTTTTTATCCTACACTCAGATGATAAAAAATACATCGATGGAGACTTTATTTTGATTTCACAAGAGAAATTCACATCGGTTGTGCAAAAAAAAAAAAAAAATTTTGAAAATATCATCCTCTCACAGGAGGGTGAAGATGATGAAGCAGCGTGAAAGCTCCGCTTGACCTGGATCTATCTCACTTAGATATGCAGTGAAGTAAAAGTTCTCCAGCGCTGCAGGTGAACCCAACGACTTCCTGACATTTAGTAAAGAAAGTTATTTTTACTCGAGAAAGTTTAAAATTCTGGAGACGGAGGGCTTCATGTCAATAATGAGCGGCGCTGCACATGAATGAGGCCAGTGAAGGAGAATGACTGATCTGTCCTTGGGACCACGGTGCCAGAGGTGTGTTGACAGGGACCTCAGAGCACGTGTTTGTCTGGGACGTCCCAGCGCCTGTTCCTCTTCCTCATGTCACCTCTAATTAAGTCCATATTCTATATGACAGACCATCCAGAGGCAACACTGCCTGTCCACGCTTCCAGAAGCCCCAAAGGACAGAAGAAGTCCTCGTCCACATTCATGGAACAAATAAAAATGGATGAAATCGGACAAACCACACTTACTTTGGTGCAGGCAGCATGAGTCCAAGAGTCTTGTAGAGAACAGTTCCCAAAATGAAGACAGGTGATCCCTCTATGTCTAGACAGAGATGAATGAGTGTCGATAGAGGTTAAGGAATTAAATGACTGTTTTCAGACTTTGTTTACTCAACTACAAACAAGTCTTTGTCTCTGACCGTGGACACAGATTCCTAATCAATTCCTCATTTTATTATCTGATATACTCCAGATAAGACATCAATTAACCAGATTGTCTGGCTCTGAGCTGTGATACGTCGCCCTGGCACCCTTTCATAGGACACTCAAACTGCTGAGTCAACAGAAAAACAATGACACAACGAGCACCGGCGAGCAAAACGACTTCGAACAAAGGTTTGATTCCATTTTCCTAAACCCAGCTCGTCTGCAGAAGACTGATGTGTCTGGGTGAAAGTTTTGTTTTTAAGTTTTTAAGCTGACATTGATTCTAGTTCAGTGGAAACGCCAAGATATTTATTTTCCTCTGAATCCGACCGCCTGGACCAACTTCTACGTTCAAACAGCGAGACGCAGAGCGGTAAATAAGTGTTTCATGAGACGTTTGAGCCTGTGGTCCTGATGATGGACGGCTCAAATACCTGCTGACTGGGACACAAACAGCGTCTTGGGGACGACGACTTTATCCTCGGAGTTCCTGGCCCAGTCCACCATTCCTTTCCGACCCTTCATGGGGAAGTTGATGTCAGTCATCACAGACACTGCTGGAAGTCTCTGGATGCTCGCCACTGCAGAAACCACACAAACACAGAGACAACATTGGGTGGTGTCAGTGTGGATCCACATTATGTATTTTCTGCATGTATCTTTTCTCTATTCTAGATCTTTACGTTCTTGCAAACGAAGGGAATGGAACACATCGCTCACCCCTGAGTCTCATAACAGATATCGTCACAGCTCACAAATACCTCAGATGACATGCAGTGAATGCAGTGACTGTCTGCTGAACCGGATATTAGTGGGTGTTAGAGTGCGGAACGCTAAATTTATTAGGTAAACGTCACACAAGACCAAGTTTTGCAGGAATAACTTTGCACAAGCTGCTTTTTCACCAATAAATCGCCTTGAGCTTTTATGGAATTTCCTCTTATACCAGCTCTGGTCTAAAGAAAAGCTGATCAACCTTCACAGGTTTTTGCTTTACTATTTACTTATTAAAGAGATGATCCATAATTCATATAAAACAAAGGACCCCCCCCCCCCCCCCCCCCCCCCCC